>SJYQ01096403.1:0-13439 GCA_006410935.1 Redunca redunca | reverse complement strand
TGAGCTGGGATCTGACAGGTTTGCCTCAGGGTAAACTCTCTCATTTAGGGCCAGGTCTCAGACCTGGGGGCACTTCAGACCCTCTCAGCTCATCCTGACTCAAAATCATGCCCACAGTCCTCTCTGGACTGCAGCGCCAATCAAAGCTGCCCACGTGCCTTTGATTAGTGATACGGCATACCATCTGGCCCTGCACTGTGTGTGTGTGTGTGCATATGCACACGTGCATGTGTGTGATGAATGGGCATGCTCAATGTGTCGGCCTTTGGCTCCAGGACAAGAACTGCCACATGTTGGGGAAATTCAAATAGCTGAGCTGTCTGACCGACATGTAATTTAGCCTTTGGACAGTATCTGTACGAGGCAGGGTCTTAGTTTAGCATTTTTTTCCCCTCATCACTTGAGACTGCCAAGAAGGATAAAAGGAGGGAAAAACTGGCATGAAATGAAAGAATTAAAAAAGAAGGCGAGAAAGAAGTGCAGAGCTAACCATTATAACCTCCAGTAGATAACACCGCCCTGTAACCTATTCCAGTCATTGCTCAGCCTTACTCAGAATGACTGGGTTTTGGTTAAAAACAACAATGAAGCTGACCCCTCTTCCTTCAGACATGTTACATTCACCATGATGAGCCTATGTTCCACTGCAAACTGCACACTTAATTCCACACATTTACCCTTTGACCACTGTGTAAAGTTCTGGAAGAAGGGAAGTAACCCTGGGAATTCCTTCTCCCCTATCTAGTATTCTAGAAGAACCTGAGAAGTTGTCCCACTGGAGTGGCTGTTGGTTTGAGATGTATTTTATCTGGAGGCTGATTTCTATCAATCTTCTGAAAGGGGGGAAGGGAGGGGGATGATTCAAGGAAGAAGAGCTTTTCGAGTGACTCTTGTTCTCTCCTGTTGGCCCTCTAGATCCCCTCTCTACCTGTCTTCTCCCTTCTCAGGGCCCATCTGGACTGCCAGTGGCTCCTCCGACTGCTGGCTCTAGTTGGGCTTGGCGGGAGACCTGCAGGAGGGCTGAAGAGTGAGCCTGGGCGTGACTTCCCCAGAGGCCTGTCTCAGCTGGCGGTGGTCTCCGAGCACAGCTGCTCATTCTTAGTTCTGGTGCTGTTACAAGCTCTGGGAGGCCGTATCACGCCCTGCTGGTTTTCTTAAACCCTGCCTGTGCTGTCGCAAATAACTCCTTTATTAAATTCTCCAATGAGAGTGCCTTCTGTTTTGGCTGAGACTCTGATGGAATGATGAGCAGCTTCCTGACTGCTCTCCTGACCTTCCACACTCTCTCCTCGAAAGGCAGAGGGTCCCAAGACTGGATGCAGGCACGAGGGTGGCACAAGCCAGGGGGACATCAGTGGACACTTGCGCATGAAAAAGCAACATCTCATCCACCAACTGAACCCACTACAGTCTCCTATCTGCAGTGCGGTCAGATTCCTGCCAGATCAAGAAGGAAAAACCCAGCTGAAGAATGACATTCCGAATATTTTCTGGAGGAAGGGAGGGAAGGGATGTGCAGGATGGAATCACAAGCCTTCCTCATTCAAGCGCCCACCTTGTCTTGCCGTGTACTCATTGTCCTCGATCAACCTGGCCAATCCAAAGTCGGCAATCTTGCAAATTAGTCCATTCCCCACGAGAATGTTTGCTGACCGAAGGTCTCTGTGGATGTAATTCATGCGCTCAATGTACGCCATTCCCGCGGCAACCTGTGTAGACCAAGAAAATGCACATTACATGTGGCTCCACGTACTCACTCGCTGGTAAATCTAAGGCAGGAATCGAGGGCCTACCTGTGCTGCCATATCCACAAGGTTTGGTAATTTCAGAGCTCTTCCTTCTCCATCTTTTAAGAAATCGAGTAAACTTCCTATGAAGAAAACATAAAGTCATTCTGATTTCCTTTGAAAGGTCAAAATTCCCAATGAAGGGCTGTATTTGGTTTTCTTATTAGAAGGAATGAGGTAATCAGATGAAATGAGGCTATCAGTGAAAACAAGGTTCACACATAAAAACTGGGCAGAAAAAAAACTGTGCACTAGAGGCTGCAGTTTTACCTTTTAAAAGTAAACAGTGGGGACTCCAATTATAAGGACAACAAAAATGGGATGAAGCTAGAAGAAACGGGACTTCATGTCATAAGAAGCAGCCTTAAATGAGATTAAAGTCTGCACCACTTCAATCTCATTCCTGACAGTCCCGCTCAAGAGTGATGTAGAGAAAACAGTGCCCAGATGAGTGGTTCCCAATACATGGTCCTGGACCAGCAAGAACGGCAACCCCCAGGAAACCAGTTGGAAACACAAACTCTCAGAACCCATCCCACATCTACAGAATCAGAAGCTTGGGAGTTTTGGCCCAGAAACTTATATTTTGAGAAGCCCATTAGATCAGTGGTTCCCAGTCTTTTTGGTACCAGGGACAAGCTTCTTTAAAGACAATTTTTCCATGGACTTGGGGATGGCAGATGCTTTAGGGATGATTCAAGCACATTCCATTTATTGTGTACTTTATTTCTATTATTATTACATCAGTTCCACCTCAGATCATCAGACATTAGCTCTCAAAGGTTGGGGACCCCTGTATTAGGTGATTCCGACATATAGTAAAGTATACAATCAGTGGCTCAGCTTATTGACAGATTTTTAAATCAAGAAAAGGGTATCTGAGGAATACACGGTTGGGGTACGTGGCTCCTCACATTAGATCATGGCCAATCAGGCCTTGAAAGATACCTAAAACCAAAGGCTGGAGCTTCAGAGCCAGTGTGATGACTCCGCCTAAGGAGCTCAGAATGAACACGGGCTGAAGCAATCAATCATGGGCAGAGGCTGGAGGTTCATGTGATCACTGGTACTTTTTTTCATGCTTTAATC
The DNA here is from genome assembly GCA_006410935.1 of Redunca redunca. Lineage (NCBI taxonomy): Eukaryota > Metazoa > Chordata > Mammalia > Artiodactyla > Bovidae > Redunca > Redunca redunca. The sequence goes on along the minus strand of SJYQ01096403.1, from coordinate 10,563 downwards.
GCAAAGTTATTTACCAAATAACCAAATACAAAGGACAAACAATCTGCCAGGGAATAATTCCAAATATATTTTAATAGAAAGTACGTGGAAAGGGAAAAATTGTACTGGTGTCATCTGATGCACAATGCATTGCCTTTTAAGGCTGTTTCTTGTCTGGTTCATCTATTTTTCCAAAACAAAGTGATCTGTGGTCTTATCCCCAACAATATTGCTTTGATTAGAAAGACAAAGAGAGAGAGAAAAAGAATGAGAATATAATGTGCTCTTAAAAGCCTGTCTTTCTATATCGGATGTTTAAGAAGAGAGCTGAAGAAAAAAAAGATGTTGAAAAGATGGAGGCTAAACTTAACCCAGAGTTCAGTGTCTGATGTTAATTGTTCAGCCTTGCAAAAACATTTAATTTTTAAAAAATTTGTGAGAAAGTAATTTATTATTAAGATGGTTAAGCTATGTATGCCACAAAATCTTTCATAACACAATTTCTTACGTTTATGTTTCTGTACACAAAAAGGCATTTTCAAACAAAATTTTACTGCAAAACAAGTTTTGAACCAATGTGATTAAAAAAACTCACCCTTGAGGGTTTCCAACATGGTCAAGGTTGTGGTGTCTTGAGTGGGGGACTCAAGACAGACAAAGGTGGTGGGAATGAGGCAGGAGAGATGAATACCTGAAAACTGTATAGCCTCATATTTTTGTTTGAAAAAAATTTAATTTTTAACATAAGCTGTGGCATTCCAAATAACAGCAAACTTTTATAGCCCTGTGCATCAGTGGCAACCCACTCCAGTATTCTTGTATGGAAAAGCCCCATGGACAGAGGAGCCTGGTGGGCTACAATCCATGGGGTTGCAAGGGTCAGACACGACTACACATGCATGCACTGATCACTCCGATACTAAAAATGAATTACTTCCATTATGGAGAGGAGCTGGAAATCCTGACATGTGCAAAAGCATGCAAAGGAATCTGGGGGTCAAACTCAAGGTCACTGTCTGTTCGTACAATGTTTTTGCCAGTGAGCACATAGTTTGTGCTTCCTGACAAAGAATGCTTGACTCATGGAAGAAGGAGGGAAAAAGCAGGCAGGCAGCTCCATTCCCCTCCCTGAGACAAGCCTGCAGCTCCCTGTGAGGGAGAGCCCGAGAGGCCCAGTCCAACCTTTATTCATGTACTCGGTGACGATGTAGATGGGCTCTTCGGACACCACGGCGTACAGCTGGACCAGTTTATCGTGCTTCAGCTTCTTCATGATCTGCGCCTCCTCGAGGAATGACTCAGGGGACATTGTGCCTGGTTTAAGAGTCTTTATGGCAACTTTTGTGTTTCCATTCCAGGTACCTGCAGACACCCCACAAGATTAAGTCAAACCAAAGATCCTCTTTGGGTGGGAAAAAAACTTTTTTAATGAATAGTTATTTGTATAAAGTTAGATTTTAAGTTTAAAGAAAACTTAATAGAGTTGTTGTTGTTGAACAAAGACAATCAAACGCAAGGACTCTGTCAAGTATTTTCAACAGGAAAAAATGTGTTTGCTTACAGGCTATATCATGGTTTACAATTCTTTAAAAATTTTTTGTATTTTGATATATATCACTTTCCTTTTCTGGTCAGCCATGTGATCACAAATTTGTATCAAAAGCTCTGGATACTTCATTTTTTTCCCTTCTCGTAGTTTTTGAGATATGATTGACATATGGCACTGTATCAGTTTAAGTTGTAAAGCATAATGATTTAATTTACATACATCATGGAGTGACTATTACAGTTAAGTTCAGTGAAATCCATCATCTCAGATAGATACAAACTTAAATACAAATAGTTTTTTCTTGTGATGAGAACTCTTGGGATTTATCCCCTAAACAGTTTTCATAGATAATATACAGGATGTTAATTATATTTACTTATCATGTCATACATTAGATCACTAGTACTGTCTGGATACTTCTTTATAAGGATGAGTGTCTAGGGGTTAGAACAGGACTGGCCTTCAATGGCCATCCAATAGCCGTCCCTTAGACAGGAGGATGAGCGTGGAAGAAACGACAGTCCTATTCTCTGGGGTGTGCCATTTTAAATATATGACATCACACTAAGGAAGTTTGGAAATTACCTCTAGACTTTCAGTTGTCAGCCAGGGATGAGCTACTTGACTGAGTCCTTGAGAAGTTGAGCTAAATGTGCTGAGAAGTATTGGCAAGAAGCTCTTGGTCTACTTGCCAATACTTCAACCAGGAAAAGAAAATTCCTCAAGTTTACTGATGGTCAGCCACAAGAACAATGATTTCTATTAGACTGGAAAAATTAAACAGCAGCTAAGAGGGAAAAGAAATATTTAAAACTTCACATGTGTAAAATAATCTAGGACTTTCAGAGGTGGGCCTGGTTTATGATCCTCCTCATTTACCTCATCTGTAAAATATAGAAATGGAACTGGATTATCTTTCCAGTCTCTTTTAGCACCAAAATTTTAAAAAACCCCACTAAATCCTATGTGCACCCATTATTAGTCCTATGACTTTGAATTAAAACTATCAGGTAAACTGAAAAATCTACTAAGTTAGATTATATCATTTTCTATTTGGAAAAGAAGGCTGGTTTAAATTAACTTTACACTTAATATAATTAATCCTAGAACTAAAAGATTCTATAAATTGGAACAAGTCTTATTACCCTGTTAAAAACATGGTTCATATAATCACAACATGCAACCTATAAAAATGTAAATTATCAAAGGATAAGTGGCTTAGAAAAGAGTTCATTGAAATCTTATAGAAAACTGACCACTAAACATAAATGGGAAATCTGACAACTAGCAAGTGGTCTGTGTGAGTGTTTTAGCATCCCTGAAATTTTAACAGTGAGATCATCCTCTCTAATATCACCTGGTTACCTAGACAACCTTCCATCCTGATCCTGAACTACCTCAACATGATGTTTCACATTCAGGGGAAAACATAAACGCATGTGTAATGATTTAAAGTTGGTAACTGTAATGTTTGAAAATAAATTTTTGTACAGAGTTTAATTTTTCCTGATTTCATGAATGACTGTATTGAAATCCTTAGGACTCACAAATCTAATTATAAATTGGGTGGATAAGGGAGTGTAAGGCCATATAAATACAACATGAGAGTTAGATTCCAGATAGAGACAGACACAATAAGTTGACTCGGAAAGCGATCATCTTAATAATGATAATACTTACTATAATGGCATATGCATACTCATCCATGTGTGTATCTGAGGGGGGCTGTGTGTGTCTCTCTCTCCCTCTCTCTATATGTAGTACTTACTGGTTGTCAAGTTCCATTCTAAATGCTTTAACTGCATTAAACCTTTTAATGCAGATCACACCTAAGTACCTACACCCACACAAATCAACAGGTACCAAGCTATGCTTTTGCTTTTAAGTAATGTTGCTTTTAATTGCATCTAGGAAAGTAAGAAGCAGGATTCGCCTTATTGACAGATGTTTCCGGATGTTTTAAAGCAGTGGGGAAGGCCAGAAAAGTTGGCCTGGCCAAAGAACCTGATTAAGAGAGAAGAATTCGTGCCTACTGAGTACCTGCCATTTGCCGTGGAGATATACTATACCATATCACCCTCAAGGTAATCCTATGAAGTAGGTATTATTTCAGTTTCACAGATGAGGTAACTGAGGTTCAAAGAGATGAAACAAGCCCCATGCCCATGGTTAATCAGCTGGAAAAGATTCAAGTCCAGGCTGCTGAGGAAAAAAGCCCGTGGTCTTTTCCTACATTAGCCCATCTGTATGTAGAATCTTACCTTCCCACGTCTTAGGAAGAGGAAACATCATTCTTACTGTACTGGTTTTCTGTTCTGTGTGCCTTAATTAACCACATGAAGCAGGATGGAAGGGAATAACCTGAACGGCCGGTGCCCATCTAGCCATCCAGGTCAAGCATCTTGGTCCCATCAGCTGTGTGTGTGTGTTTGTTCAAAATTGCCTTTTAGCTGGCTTTGAGATGCAGCCAAAACAAAATGTGCCCTCTGCCTTACCAAGCCACACTTCAGCGAAACACCCCTGACCCAGCTTCTTCTCCAGACTCAGGGAATCACGTGCAACTTCCCAAGCATCTTTAGACAATCCAGAAGTTTGTGGGGTACAACTCGATGCAATCACAGTTAAGTTAAAACACAAACCATCAGCTTTCTCTACAGGAAAGGGGATTAATAAAGAAAACACAGTCCTTATAATCCATAATCATGCATGCACTAGAAAAGATGGGAGGTGATGGGCCCCTTAGGGCGACACTGTTCATTCTACCAACATTTGCAGTTGGAGATGAAGGCATTTGGTGCAGGCTAGAATATTCCTTGTACCATTTCCTGGTTTATGAATTGAGGCTCATATAATAGTATCATTTGAGCCATCTGCCAATCTTAACCAGAAATTCTGAAATCAAAATCCAAATTATTTGTAATTCATATTCTCTTCCTGGCCAAAAAGTCTTTATTTTCACCTTCCATCTTTGATGTTTGGGACTTCCCCAAACGAGAAAGCTAGTAATAGAGTAATTGAGGCTCGGCATACCCATCCATACTTCCCCAAACTGCCCATTGCCCAGTCTCTTGATCAACTGCAGGGATTCTCGAGGGATTTCCCAGACATCTTTGGTTTTGACAGACAGGTCGGTAAGCCGTGGCATCCCTTTGTGACAGGGAGCTACTAGGCGGCAGCAGAGGCCTGCGGCTCTCTCTGACGGAGCGAGGACAGCGGCGGGAGAGGGAGAGAGAAGCAAACACGTGAGACAGCAACGCTTACAGGGGCACAGACCCAGCCAGCGCACAGGGTTACTCAGAACAGCGCTGTATCAGCAGAGAACTACACGCGCGTTGGAAGATCAGACACCACACACTGAAATGTGCTCGCTGGAGGCAGAACAGAAGACGTTTTGGATTTCGATGACTGCGTACACCCAGGTCTAGTATAGTCTATACATAGATACAGGTTCAGGCTGCTTTGGTGCCTGTGTTTGTGAAATAAGAAAAATGTTTTCAGCCCATCATGCTAATAACATGTCTTCTGAAACTCTGCAAATAACCTCGACTGATTTCAAAAGGTACATTTGGACCACAGAACGGCAGCACAGCTGTCTTTTGGTGCCGTCTCATATCAAGGGTGTGGGGACTCTCTTTGCTATGAATATACTTAAAATTGTATATTCTTAAAATTGTATACTTAAAATTGTATATCCTTCAGGCTTCTCGTACAGAACGTTAGACTGTTACAAACTAGTAGGGCTGGAGATTACACCTGGCGAGGGAAAAAAGAGGTCCTATTTCTCTAGTGATTTTTCTGACAATTTGAACTGACTCTATTCTGCCAGTCAGCTACTCTTGCTTCTTTGAAATCTTCCATTAAAAAAAAATCTTTATAACCGTCTCCGATGTATAATTTAGGAGTCTGGCTTGAAAGGAGAAAGAATGGGAACTAAAATTTGCAGAAACTCAAGGATGTGAGAGAACTCTATTTCCTATGAAAAAGAGGAAGGAAAAAAGTCATTATCACTTATAGGTTATTTGGAGGATTTTCCCCTTTTCTTCTCTCTCTCTTTCAAGTCTTTTAGACTGTAGCAGTGACAAGGGGAAATTGTCTAAATGCCAAGCTAAACATCGGTCAGGTGAGCACGTCGACAATGGACAGGGGCTCAGGCAGTGACGAAAGCTGCAGAGAGCCTGGCCTGAGGTGGGATGGAGCCCCGCTGGCCACGCCCCACTGGAGGCCCCCCTGCTCCAGGGACACAGAATGTACTGCTGTCGCCTTTGCTCCAGGAACCAGCTGCAAGTTCCTTTGTATTCCTTTCTTTTTGACAGAATCAGGTTCTCAGACTTTTAGGCAGGAAATTATTTATGTGTCAATATTTCAAAGGCATTTTATTGTGTGAGGGAGAGAAAGAGGCAAGGGGAGAAACCAATATGAAAACAAATCTGTCTCGAGATGGATTTTTTTTTTTTTTGAGATTAAAAAGTGTCTATTGCTCCTCACATCCCTTCTCTCCTTCCAGCTTTATGATGTTATTAAGGTGCCCTTTCCAACACAATATTTTCAAATGATCCAAGCCCTGGGGATCCAGCTGATATCTGGCTGTAATGAAATATATTTAGGCATTTGAGAGATCCTTACAACATGCGGGCATTTTGAGCACATCATTTAATCTCAGGGGGATATTTTGCTTCATTTCTCCTAAGTATTTCATCAGAATCCACACCAATGAAAGTGACCCCCTCCCCTAATCAACAAGCTTGCCAAGTGCTGTTAATGTTTTTTCATTTGCTCTTTAGTGCCCAGGATCAATAGACAGATATTTCTTAGTGCCATTTTTAAAAAACTGCCTTTTTTGGTGCTAAACAATTATACACACATATTTTTAAATGAATGAGCATAGGGCAACAGTGGAAGTCAAGCCATGCAGTATTTTGGAGTCTTGTCATTATCCTAAAGAATAACAAAAAAACGTACATATAGGTCACATAAAAACTATTGGGTTATAGACCTCTATCTGGACACGCATATGTCTATCCATTGGTGTGTATATTGATATAGTGGGGCTGACTTGCTAATCTAGGAAATAAGCAATCATTTTAACAACTGCACGTACAATCACCTTCTTTAATAAAATGTACAAATCACACACCTAAACACCTAATAATTATATGTTTTTAGGAACAACATGATGATGTCTGGGTGTTACGACAGAGACTGATCTACTGCTTAAAAGTTTAATTTAATACAATAGCTGTAACAGCTCTAGGAGCTGTGGGTCATATATATCTAAGTCTAGTTAGTAAACAGAAGCATTGGTGGGGAAGTAGAACATGAGAAATGGATGGCGAAAGTCATCTAGTGTATGTATGTACAGCCCTTCATGCTGAGAGGGAAGTGATGGTAGGAACACACCACCCCCTCTAGGAGGCCCCATGGATGGAGTTCCCCCAGAGACCACACCTTTTTCCTTTCACAGCTTCCAAACTACATATACTGCAGGGGAGCAGGAAGAGATAACTTCCAAGGATTTAAAGACGAAGACAAAAAAACAAACAGCTTTTAGAATCTAACCTATTGCTTTCTAGTTGGGGAACGAGAATGGTCTGTATTTTGACAAACATATGGAACTAACAATAACTGTGAAGGTAAAAATAGTGACAGAACCTATTCGGCCAAGCCTCATCTTGAGAGCCTAGCAAAGAAGACTATTTTCCCAGTGCCTTTGCAATATATTTGCTATACCACTTTCCCTTTTCCCACTCTTTTCTCCCTCCCTCCCTCCAGCATCCAAATGGTTAGTAGCCAGTTAGAATTCACCTTACCTGAGTAATGTTGTACAAGCTGCTGAAGGGTTTCAAATTGGGCCCGGGTGGTAATATAGTATCCGCCGTTGTCAAGTTTGCGAATTTTATAATGTTTGACATGGTCTCCTTTCATATCATCCCAGTCACGGATAGAAAGTGAATAGGCACCTGGGAGACGTGCAAAGCATTAGCAGCTCCAATCATTTTGAATACCAATTTCTTTTTGGGGGACTCATTTACTTGAGTATTCCGATTGATAATTATCAAGAGGAGATATATACACCACACACACACATCCATTCAGCAACATAGGAAGAAAATAATTTTTTCCTGCTAATGTCAGAAGATATTAGTAATAAAATGATTCTACCGTTGGGAATGAAAGCTCCCCGGATTTTTTTTTTCCTACGAGAAGTCTATTCAGTATACTGGTACTGGTGAACTCTGCGTAGACCCAGCTCCCCCAGGGCAAGATGAGGGAAGCATAGATGCTCATGGCCGAGATTGCTGTCCTAGTCTGGGTTATCCACGGAGCATCACCAAGTCAGGGGTGGCGTGTACTGAAAGAAATCTAAGGGCTGCTTCTCTGGAACTGAGCTTCCGATTCTTGCTTCACAACACTTTTCACAGGAGCAGATAACCAGTAGTCTGGTTGTTCAAGCTAGAAGGCCACTGCTGTTTCCTTGGCCCAGCTCCTCTCATGGGCTCTAATGAGCTGTTAAATAATGAGAAGGCCAGCAAATGGAGGCAGAGAAGTCCTCGGTTGTGGAAAAAAAAACAAAAGAAATGAAAAAAAAAACAAAACAAAACAACCTGTGTGATGGGCGCCTGAGGAACTAAGAGTTTCAGAATGTCCTAATTCTAAAGGACTTCTGAACGTTCTGTGATCTTGTGTGCCTGGAGGGGAGAAGCAGCCCAGCCCCTGTTTCGGGAGGAAGGCCTCGGTTTCGAGCCTCTGTAGTCCTTTTGGAACTGTCTGCAGTTCTAGAGCCTGGAGGGGAAACTGAAAATAGGACTCTGCTCGAGAGGCAGAGAGGATGTGTGCCATTTAAAAATCCTTGTACATTAGAGATAAGCCTTTCATCCCCTCTGACTAATCCACAGATTTGAATGACAAGCCAACGTCTTCAACTCGTTATCTTACCTTTGGTGGTTTCACTCTCACGGATAAGAAAGGTACCCCGTGGGTTTCCAAAGGACAAAAGCTGTCGCTCAGCATCTTTCCGGCCGAGTTTTCCAAAGTACCACCTGTAAATGAGATCAAGGGAAGGAGACATTGTCTAACGATCATTTGCCAAAGCGGAACAGTGCCCGTGCTCCCTCCTCACCTCCAAGTCCCTCCTTAGCCTCCCCCATGTGTCTTTCCTAGCTTCATCTAGTTCCCTTTCAATCTATTCCTGATTCCGTCCCTAATCCACCCCTCTCACGACTGAAAAACAATCAGATTTGAATCGCAGGTTATTTCTCTTCCTTCTAGAGATGATGGGAAACCGTTGGGTTTGTGTTGAAAGTATCACCCGCATGAACAAAAAGGAAAAACCCCAGACCTTGTTTTGAAATGGCAACCGCAGGACACCCTGCCCATGAGCTTCTACAAGACCCTGGATTTTTGAGCATTATTACAACCCTTGGAAAATAACAAAACACAGTCTTAGTGTACATAAAGGTCACTAATCAAGCATTAAAAAAAAAAGCCCATTGGAATGGATAAACTGTATTTTCAGTAGCTTCCTACGTATAAGAACTCTGAAAGAAAGAGGTCAAGACTATCCCTGATTTGAGACGACTGCAGTCCCCGGATGCCTGTGACTCTTGTCTTCCTGCTCAGCAGCAGGAAGGACCTGGTAAGAGGCATCTGCTGAGTGGTGGTGCTGCGACCTGTCACACGTGACCTCTGGCACAGTGGCGGGCCCACGTTACTATGCACAGTCAACCAGCTCAGCCTTAAAAACGACTCGGTGTCACAGACGTGTTCCTCCTCTCCTGTAATATCACTCCCGTGCCACTTCCGGAAGCGTTGCATCAAGTCGCCTCCTGGCCTTCCTTCTTCATCTTTCATCTCCCCCCGTACTCTCCAGCCATAAGCCCAGCCTGACAATCGGGTAATGTTTCTGCACTAGGTGCTGGGTGAGCAGCAGGTGCTTCGAGAGCCCCAGGGAGAAGTTGGTGGCACTCCCTTGGAATCTGTGCACAGGGACCATTTTTAGAATGTTTGACTGTGAAAGGATCCAGTTTCTAAAATGAAGTTTCAATTCATTATACATGAACACAGCTATTATGTGTTCACTGTCAAGTTCTTTTGTGAATGAGCGAGCTTCCCTGAAGATAAGAAAAGACACACTGCATGCCAGCTCCTTTGTGACTTTTAAAGGCACAAGACTGCAACAATCCTAACCTTGTGCTAGGGGCTATAAAAGGAACTACACCGATGATTTGTGGGAAATGATTTTCCAGATTTGTATCAATAACCCAATTAAAATGCAGTGTAAACATGAACAGTGGTGAAAAGGGAACCGTTAGAACAATAGAGTGTACTAAGGCATTCGTATTTTAAGATAATGGAAATAAACCGCACATGGAAAACCATGGGTATTATTTTTTAAATGTTATTTTCTTCTTTAAAAAACTATTACAAACATGACTTAAACGTATATTGGGTAGGTTCCCAGTTCATTCAAAGTAATGGTATATTTTGGTGGCATCTCTTATTCTGAAAGAACACAGAGATGTTTGCAAACCTGCCCTAAAATAATGATACAGGGTAGATTCCTTTATTCACTGATGATGAAACACACTCACTGAGAGCAAAAAGGAGCTCAGAGTCACTGAGTGTTCGACAGTGGAAAACAGAACAGATCTTCCTAGAGGAGATACAGGGGAATTAAAGACAAGCAAGCATCCCACAGGGGAGTCTAACTGTCCCTGCAGTGCTGACATAAGCGCCAGGCACGTTAAGCAGCAGAGCCAAAGCGTGGACTCCGGGGCCGACTCTTCTCAGCAACCTTGCTGGAAAGTCAGAGCTGCCTCCAGCAGCAGAGGCAGGTCCCCTAGGTACTGGGGCAGTGGGGTGGGCGGTGGGGGAAGGCCCGGCTCCCACGTTCGGGAGATCCTGATCCACCTCCCTTGCCCTCAGTTCAGAGGGGAGGGCCACCACACGAGCCATCCTGACAGCTCTCCGCTTTGGAAATGCCCATGAATCCCCACAGGCCAGGCGGAGGAACTACGGTCATTCCTTCTAGGATATTC
>SJYQ01096402.1:45303-56420 GCA_006410935.1 Redunca redunca | reverse complement strand
CGGAAAGTCCAGACGTAGCGCAGAGAAATGGAGGGCGGGCCTCACTTCCACCGATTTTCAGAGTGGTTACATCGAGGCACAGTCCAGACCTCAGCTGGCAGCAAGGCCGCAATTGCAGTTCTCTTTATGACTTCAAGGAGATCCAACCAGTTCATCCTAAAGGAAAGCAGTCCTGAATATTCATTGGAAGGACTGATACTGAAACTCCAGTCCTTGGCCATCTGATGCGAAGAACTGACTCATTAGAAAAGACCCTGATGCTGGGAAAGATTGAAGGCAGGAGGAGAAGGGCACGACAGAAGATGAGATGGTTGGATGGCATCACCGACTCGATGGACCTGAGTTTGAGCAAACTCCGGGAGTCGGTACTGGACAGAAAAGCCTGGCGTGCTGCAGTCCATGGGGTCGCAAAGAGTCAGACACAACTGAGCGACTGAACTGAATTTACGGCATTTACGCCGCGCTGTGGAGAGGAGAGAGGTCTGAGCCAAATAAACTCGCCCACTTCCCAGAAAACTGAGCAAAACGGCTTCCTTTTGGGATTTCCTCCCTGACCCCCATCCCAGCCCCATATAAGCCAAAACTCTCTCTTCATACCAAATTAATCTTTCAATTAAGATAATTTTAGGCCTGGTGTTTAACCATGATATCAGTGCCGCTTAAAAGCTAACTCTTTAAACTTGAGCCAAAGCCAATTTCTTTGAAATTAAGGTTTGAGAGGCCAAGGGGTCTGCTGCAGGCCTTACCCACCCCCGCGTGGCTGCCGCATCCTCTTCACAATATCTGTTTCTTGGACAATTTCACATACTCCCTTCCCCTTTGTCACTGGTACTGTACACGTTGTTAGAAAGATGTGCAAAGATAAGCCATCAGAGAATAAAGAGGGATTGGGTTGAAGTTAAACCGTTCATTCCTATTTTTAATCTCAGCAGTTCCCTAGCATATTAATGATTAATCAAGGGGAATTAACCTGGATTAGCTTTGGACAGTCAGTCTTTTTTTCAGTGGTGAACTCCAGCTCCACATAAAAGTCAAAATTTCCAGTTTCCTGCTGTTGTATGTTACCAGCTAGTTCTAGTTGACCATGGATAAACCAGTTAAGCTCTCTTACATGTATCTTGTAAGACCATCACTATCCCCTCTGGGTTTTGGAGGTTCATTCTTCCATTCTTCTGTTCATTCATTCATTCACTGGTGTTTGTTGAGCGCCTGGAATTCATTACCAGGCTGGCAAACAGCCAGGAGTGATACACAGACCCAGTAAAGACCCCATTACCCTGGGAAGCCTTGCTGTGGGCAGAGATCTCCTTCTTAAGACTCATTCATACTGTTTAGATTTTCCCAGAAGCAGATCCTGACTGGGAGGGTTTGGATGCAAGGGACTCACCTGGGAGATGATCCCAGGAAACACTAGTAGGGACAGCAGGATGGGAAGGGCTGATGAAGAGTACAGTGTCAAGCAAGTGACCTCTGCAGGCAAGCAGGGTTCAGCTGGGCACATGGGTGCCATGTGGAACTCGCCCAGGGCTATCCCACCTACAGGGTGGGACTCCCACCAGTCCTTGTGGGTGGAGGGCTTCTTCTGGAGGGACTTTAACTCACCCAGAGTTAAAGCCAGAGACAGCCTTTCAGCAGAGAGAAGCAGCTGTTTGCAGCAAGAAGCCCTTGGCAGAGTCTGAGTGCCTGGGGCATCTGGGGTCCAGACAAGCATCTTCTACTAGCTGTGACCCCAAGGCTGACAAAGTGCCTGCACAGAGTGGGGGCTCTGTCAGTGCATGTTCCATAAATGTTGTTAAATGAACCACAGGATTACAAAGTCCCTGTGAGTGAAGGATATTTACAAATAAAGGAACTTTCTGTCTGCTCCTTCCTGTGATTGACGTCTGGTTTGGCCCCAGTGCAACATATGTTTCAGTATGGACGAGTGGCCCGGCCTTTGCCTTCTCCTTTCTTCGGTCCCTGCCCCTTATCCAACCTCCATAAGGAGGTCACCCCCAACCCCCAATGCACCCCTCGTCCAGCCTGACCTTCCCTCATGGCCACTGCTGTGCCCATGGACCTAGCCTCGGCCTGGTCCTGCCTCCTCAGTACATCTCAGCCCAGTGCTCACCCCAGGCATGTCTGTGGAAAAACAGGAACTGAGCAAGGACTTGATGGACGGGGGTGCTTGTGAGGGAGCGAGGGGCTTCCCTAAGCTCAGAACCCCTGGCCTTGCAGCAAACCCAGAACTATCAAGTCGTTCCGATCGCACAGCACAGCCTCCAGGGTCTGTCTGCTCAGGGCCAGCACCAGGCCAGAGCTCAGGAGTCAGGTCCCTGACACCCCCTAGGATGACAGTCCTGTGAGGGGCTGTCACGTGCAAGCAAGTCAGAGAGATGTCAAGGTGCACTCAGACAGAGGAGAGCAGAGGGTGACAGCGGTAGCTTGAAAGAGAACGGAAAGTCAGCCCAACCAGAAGATGGGAAAACAGGACAGAGGCCTGTGATCTAGCCTGGCACAGTGCATGAGGGGTCCCTCGAGCTGTGGGGTTTTGCCAAAGCCTGGAGGGTGAAGGAGAGGGTCAAGAGAGATGCGTCTCAAAAGGGAGCATCACAGGCCCAAGGGACCCATTTAGAGGTGATTCAAACATGCCGCACCTTGGTGATAGTGACAGTTATACCATCAAATTATGAGCTCCTGAAGAGGGTGAATTTGGTTTGTAAGCAAATTATTCTGCCATCAGCCTAACTCTAGGGAAAAAAAAAAAGATGTCCTTTTGGATCTTAGTTGTATATTAAAAACAAACATTCTTATTAGGAAAAACTAAACATACAAGAATAACAACCTTGTACGGCCCATTAACTCACCACAGGGCTTTGCTTTCTAACTTGCAAGGAATTATTTTTTTTAAGAGTAGGCAGAAAGAGAAGAAGATACCTTACAGTGTAAAAAAAGGTTTTTACTTTATCAACAACTATAAAAGGGTGATAAATGACAAACAGAAGGAAAATGTCACGTAAAAAAGAAAACAAATGTGGCAGAGCACAGTCTCTAAGGGCATTCAGGCTTCAGGGGTTGCCATTTCTGGGCTCTAGAATACAGGCTCAATAGCTGTGGCACGTGGGCTTTGTTGCTCTGCGGCACGTGGGGTCTTACTAGACCAGGGATGGAACCCTTACCGCCTGCATTGGCAGGCAGATTGTTAACTGCTAGACCACCAGGGAAGTCCCCCGGTTCCTTATTAGAGCTCACACATCTACGGGTCAGCTGAAGCTTGGCTGATCTTGGCTGGTTCCTGTATAGGGTGGGCTGGGGGAGCGGTACACCTCTTGTCTGGGTTTGATTGGAGCATCTCAGATGCTGCTTCACTTGGCTCACTCCTTTTTTGGGATATCAGAGGCTAGAGAGGGGGTTCACTTCTCATGGTGATGCTGAGAAAGAGAAACAGAAAAGCAGCAGGAATACACAAGGTCCCTGGAAGGCTTAGAGCTATTTTGTTTTCTACCTCATTCTGTTGGTCAAAGCACCTCATGTGGAAAAACCCAGGTTCAAGGGAGGAATAAACACAAACAGGGTGAAGAAAAGGTGTCACTGGTGCAACCTACCACTGAGACCAAGAAACATGAAGAAAAGGTGAATCAGGAGAGGGAGGGGTTGTGGAAGAGAGAGTTTTAAAAAGTGAAGAATGGTTAATGCAGCCTGGAGATTCAGCAAGATGAAGACTGAAGTGTGTATCAAACATGGCAACTCAGGAATCACGAGGGACCTTCACAAAACACCTTTAGAGGAAGGGGCAGGTGAAAAGGTGGCTGCCAAACTGTGGGGGCTGAGAAACGAAACGGGGGATGAAACATGATCCATTCATCCAACAGATGAAGTCAACGCGGTACCTATTACATGTCAGTCCTGTTCTAGGTGCTGGGGAGACAGCCTTGAATACGGCAAAGGGTTCTTTTCATGGAGTCCACATTCTAGTAGGAAAAGAAGAAGACAACTGATAAACAAGCAAGGTGAACCAAGATGGTGCCAAGGGCTGCAAGGAAGGAGAGGCGGCTCATGTAGTAGAGGGGTGGGCCTTTGGGGGTGGGGGTGCAGAGGATGCAAGAGGCTGGTCAGAGAAAATGCTTCTGGGGAGGTGATGGTTGAGTTGAGAAGAAGCTGATCTTATGTAAAGAAGGAAGTATAAGCGAAAAAAGCCAGTTTTGTGCCCTGAAACAAGAGCTTGGCAGCTGTTTCAGGGGACAAAAAGAAGGCTGTGGGGGGACTTCCCTGGTGGTCCAGTGGCTGAGATTCTGTGCTCTCAATACAGGGGGCCTGGGTTCAGTCCCTCGTCAGGGAACTAGACCCAGTGCAGCCAGATAAATACATACATACATATATTTAAGGCTGTGTGACTGAAGCTCAAGGAGGAAGGGAGAGGAAGGCAAAGGCCAGAAGGCAGAAAGGTGCTAGATAGGATAAGAGGCCTCAGGATCCATCCAACCAGGGGGAGTGGGAACCTGGAGCAGAAGAGTAAGGTCATCTAATCTGCATTTAAAAAGGGACTTTCCTCGAAGTCCTGGAGGTTAAGACTGCACTTCCAATGCAGAGGGTGCTGGTTCCATCCCTGGTTGGGGAGCTAGGATCCCACATGCCTCTTGACCAAAAGCCAAAATATAAAACAGAAGCAGCAATACCATAACAAATTCAATAAAGACTTTTTTAAAGGTCCACGTTAAAAAAAACAAGAACACTCTTAAAAAAAAAAATCTACTTTAGCCGTGGAGGGCAGAATCATTAGGATGTGTGATAGAGGATTCAAGGACCAGTTTGAAGGCTTTTGTAAGACTCCAGGAAAGATACGGTTGATGTGCTGGTAAATATTTGACAGTTGGCAATGGGAGGTGGAGGGTAGGGGAGCATTCCTAATTTGTAGCATTTGGCAGTTTCTGGGGTGTGAATACTCCCATCAGATAAACTCATAAAGGCATCATCTTAAAGGCAGATATAATAGTAAAATGCAGTCAGATAATTAGGATATGATGAGGATGAGTATCTATTAGTTTTTAAAATATAATCTATGCCATTGTAAGTTTACATAATAAAAATGTTTAATAATGGCTGTATTTAATGAACTGCTTTAAAAATTCCTGAAAATGCAACAATCAACTCTTAGGAGGCAGCTGACTCCTTCACACCACTGAATATAACAGTAACCTGGGGACTTCCCTGGAGATCCAGTGGTTAAGCCTTCACCTGCCAATGTGGGGGATGCTGGTTTGATCCCCTGGTAGGGGAGTTAAGATTCCCACAAGCCTCCTGCACTCCCCGCAAAAGAAACATAACAGAAACAACAGAGCAAAATTGTAACAAATTCAGTAAAGACTTGAAAAATGGTCCACATCAAAAAAAATATTTTTTTTGAAAAAGAAAAAAGTCACCTGGACTGGAATGGAGGGTGTGTGTGTGTGTGTATGTGTGTAAGACAGACTCGACAAGATTTGAAAATGTCAGAAAACAAAATATGGCACGTGCTTATGGTGACATTTCAACACACATCTCACACCCTCTCTGAACAGTGGACTTGTTGGAGGCAATAGCTTATTCTGATGGATCCTTGTGTTCCCTGAACCCCTAACCCAATGCCTTGATTCTAGTTAAAAAAAAAACAACACCTTAGGTTGGCTCTCCTCTAAAGAAGACCTGAAGAAGAAGATGTGAGTGAAAGCATTTTATGTGGAAGGTGATCCCAGGAATCACTAGGAAGTGTGTGGAGCAGTGAGCTGGTGGAGGAAAAAAGCCAGTAAACAGTGTGTCACTAGCAAATTTCCACCATGGGCAGCTGAAGCTTAATCCTGCTGAAGAGCCCTGGGAGACAGGGAACTTTATGCCTCCGAGGTACCCAATCTGAGAACTGAGGAAGCCAGAATACTTACTCACCAGCTCCCAGCCATCGCTGGTTGAAGACTGCTCCTGGCATTTCCAGCCCATTCCCCTAGAGAAAAGCCTGAGAAAGGTTGCTGGCGTCTGCAATCAGAGGCTGTGAATATGCAAAGGAGTGGCAGAGGAGATGTGAACAGCATACCAACTGAGTTGATCCAAAACTGATAAATATTGCTTGAATAAACAAATGAATGAATGAATGTAGGGCCCTATGAGCTCCTTTAAACACGAATTTAGGATTTAAAGGTTTGGAAACAGTAACACTCCACAGTCAGCACATTTATCTTATAGTTTTGCAAGATTTCGAGCAGGGGACCTACAACATCCCAGATGATTTAAATTCTGCAGCAGCATTACTCAAAATCAGAATAATGTTGCTATATACTTACAAAAAAAACCTCAATAGGTGGACTATGTGTGCATACTCAGTCGGTTCAGTCATGTCTGACTCTTTGTGACCCTATGGATTATAGCCCGCCAGGCTCCTCTATCCATGGGATTCTCCAGGCAAGAACACAGGAGTGGGTTGCCATTTCTTCCTCCACGGGATCTTTCTGACCCAGGGATCAAACCTGCATCTCTTACATCTCCTGCATTTCATACAGACTACTGAGCCACCACTGAGCCGCCAGGGCAGCCCATAGATAAATTATAGTAACTGGCAAAAGAAAAAAGAAAACTTACACAAAGAAAATAGATGGCAAGAGAGATCCCAAATTACTAATTTTTATGCTGGCTAGTGGTAGTAAAAGATAACTTGAGTCAAAAATGTTTGGTTTGTTGTGTGGCTGATGTTGGAAGTGAGCTTAGAGATAGAAGCTTTTGTGAAAATGAGGACTGTCCCGATGCCGGCTGAATCCTCAAAGAAAATATGGAGGGGAAATAGATGAATGATGTTTGTCTGGTACTTTTCCTATTTCCAAAGTGCTTTGCAAGCAATCTTTACTAGAACCATGAGAAAGAAGCATTACTATTACTACCTGCTTACAGTAAGGCAGCTGGTGTTCAGAGATGCGTTAAGTAGCTCACTCAAGACATTACACTTATAAATGACAAAGTTATTGCTGTGGAAAAGCCACGGGGATAATGAGCAGGTATAACAGACCCTACAGGAATTAATGAAACCTTCCTCCTGTCAACTATTCATCTGGGATTCCATGCGTTCCCCGTTAAGCTTGCTGCTCAGATAACAGCAAGCATTTGGTGAACTGCAGACACTGCTCTATGGAGCTGCTCAGGTCCATTGTCCTAGGAATCCTGGAATCACACCCCTCCATCTCAGGTGGGATGCACAATCATAAGCAATACCTTGTGGCTGTGAGGTCACCTGGCTGGACTAGATGCCTCATACTGGACATGCAGCTTCACAATCTGAGGCCCGTCAAGTCAAAAGGCTCTCCCTGAGCAGAAAGCCTCCTTAACTAGCCTAGCTCGTTAGACACCTTGACTCTTTTCTTCTAAGATTACCAGCGACGAAGAGCTCAGGATGTCAGAACTTTGTCCCCGCCACCTGATTTTGTTGCTTTGATCAACATTTACGGAGCCCTGCTGCACACTAGAGTCTATGCTCAGGGCTGAGAGCTCAATGGAGAACAAGAAAAGCAGGATCCTATGCTCAGTGAGCTTGTGGTAGGCGTGGGGCAGGCAATCAATAATTCACTAGACCAATGTCCAGCTTGAGGTAGATGCTCCAAAGTAAACAGCATAAAGTGTGTACAGAGCCATGAAAGGCCCAACTGTGTTTTCTCTCGCTCTCTCTCTTTCCAATCCATCCCCTCACTTTGAGCAAATGCAACCCTCCAAAACCACTGTCTCCATCTCACACCTGCTTCGCCTTCGGGAGACTCAGATGGTTCCCATGATGTCAGGTCTTCCTTTCTCTGCCTGACTGCTGTGGATTCCCCATAGCCTGGTGCCCCAGACATTCAGCAGGCCCTGCCCCTTGCCGCCTGTGCCCACGCCATGCCTCTACACAGTCTCACACCCTCCCCTCCCACCCCCTTTCAAAGGCTGTCTTTGCTGCTTCATTCTGGAGCCATCACTGCATTCTCCAGACCCTGCTTCGTGGTGGGAGCAGAGCTGGATCAACTCTGGTTTCTCTCTTCCTTTGAACAGCTCATAGGACTACTTCCTCCACCAAACTTCTGAATACATTTTCCCCCCTCACTGGCCCCCTGGAGAGGCTGCCCCAACACAACTGAGCACTAGTTTGCTGGGAGATTCTGTGTACAGGAATCTTTACTGTTAGTAACTTTTAAAAGGCCCAAGTCATGTATTGGTCCTGCTGAATCCACTGTGATTTCTGGTTCTGCCAAGGATCTGCTTTACGCTTTGGGAAGTCCTTTCTCGTGTTTGTCTAAATCCCTTCTACTTCCCTGTGTGCTTTCGTCTAAAGTCTTATTTCTCTTGGCTTTAGGGCACAGCTAAGGCATGCCCACACGACTCCAGTGTCTATCCAGTGTTCATGGAGTGCATATTGGTTGATTAGTGACTTCCTGGCACTTAGTAATCATTATTCCATCCCCTCCTCTGGGTTCTTTTCTCCAGGCCTAAAAACTGCAGCTCCTTAAGCCTTTTTCCCCCCTGTCTTTTCCTGAATCTCTTAATCATCACATGGCTCTTCTTGAACTCTGTTAATCAGCTTCTTCTCCTTTTTTAATCATTAGTGAGAGTTTTGAAGAATGTCTTTAAACCAGAAGCAAAAAAGAAACGAAAATCCAGAAAGGGCCTACGAGGATGACTGGGCTCAGCTCTCTGCCTCTGGCCTGGCAGGCCCTTCCACCAGCTAATAGATCAAGCAGACTGTTTCAGACCAGCCCAAGCATCCAGTCTCCAATCTGAATGTGAACAGCAGACAAATTAGATCTGAGGGGATGAGAACAGAGTCTATGGCCCCACTGACACTCTTCTTTAGACTGCTGCTGGCCACTGCAGGCAGAAAAATTCATTCCTTGGCAGAATTTCATTAGCCAGTTTAATTTAGGCAACTTTTATTCCTTCTTCCATTGCAAGTTCACAGACTCTCACAAGAGTTCTGGGTGCCTCCTGTGGTGTGTGTGTATCTGTGTGTATGCCTGTGTGTGAGAGAGAGAAAAAGAGAAGGAGATGAACTCAGAGTAATTCACACTGAAGTATTACTGACTTACCATGCAATGCCCCTAAAGGCAGAGGAAAGTGAAGGCAGGCAGTGAGAATGGGGCACCAGCCTCTAACCCATCTGCATCAGGAAGGCATTCAAGTTTATATTAAAGATCCATGTGATTTTTACATTCTTCTTCTCCACAACATATACACAAAGGAGGATTTTCTAAACAAAAATAGCATTTCATTGAATGCTTAAAAAATCACCTGAAGAGACTTTAGTGGTGGTCCAATGGTAAAGAACCTGCCTGCCAATGCAGAGGACACGAGTTCGATCCCAGATCTGGGAAGATGCCACATGCCACCAGACAAATGAGCCCACGTGCCCTCTCTACAGGAACCTGGGCGCCCTGGAGCCCATGCTCCACAACAAAAGAAGCCACTGCAGTGAGAAGCCCACAGACCTCAACTAGAGAGTAGCCCTCGCTCTCCACAACTACAAAAAGCCCATGCACAGCAACGAAGACCCAGTGCAGCCAAAAATTAAATTAATTAATTAATCAAAAATAAAGCTAGGCACTTAGGAATGGAATCTTCTACTTAAAAAAAAAAAAAATCACCTGAATTCCCCCCAAAATCACCTGAATACACAACCCTCGCCACATGACATTGTCCACTTTTTCCCTTCTATACTATTTTCTTTTATTTTTAAATTTTTATTTCTGTTATTTATTTTGGGCAGTGCTGGGTCTTCATTACAGTGCACTGGCTTCTCATTGCAGTGGCTTCTCCTGTTGCAGGGCCCAGGCTCTAGGGCACTCGGGCTTCAGTAGTTATGATGCATGGGCTTAGTTACCCCATGGCATGTGGGAGATCTTCCTAGATCAGGGATTGAACCCATGTCCCCTGCATTGGCAGGCAGATTTTTTTACCACTGAGCCACCAGGGAAGCCCCCTTCTATACTATTTTCTATTAATTAATACACACAATTTGTTTCAATACATATTAAATATTTAACATTATAATATACATTTCATCTATATATATAAATAAAATAAAGTTTTACATTATTTACTACTATGTAAAAAGATACTGGCAATTTACACAGTGGTGTCAGATCCAGAGTGGGGAGACGGCTCACCTGACCTCAGGTATGAGCCTTCCAGGAATTGTGCACATTTTAGAAGAGGAAGGAAGAGAGGGCAGAGGACTTTCTGGTAATGCACTGGGTGGGCACTTGCTCAAGACCATCAGGCCACTGCAGTGGGCACCCTATGGTGTGGACAATGCCCGGCGCTGGCCAGCCTGTGAGCTCTGTGGGTCCACTGCGTTTTTCCCTCTAATGACCCACCTACAAACCTAGATTCATCTTTCTTGCAGAGACGCCTCACTCTCTAGCAGAAAGCAAAATCCGCCAATTCCTAAAGAAGTGTTTTCTTGCAGACACGAAAGTTAATGAGCTCCATCTTTGGCCTGGGTTAGAAAATTTCACCATGGCCTTGGCAAGGCTCACGCCAACTCCAAGTCGTTAAAGAAAGCCTACGTTGAGAGCCGGGAGGAACAAAGGTAAGGCTGGCTGGCCTGGTTTCCTCGCTCACAGTCAGGAGAGAAAAAAGAGAGAGGAACAAAGCACCTGGCTACAGAGGTGCTTCCCCAAGCTGTTCTGGAACCATCCGTCTCTGCAGGCAGCACAATGCCCTCCTTATTCCCCGGTCATCACCGCAGCTGACGTGGAGCCTCCCCGGCAAATGTTCAGACCTGCGGCCGCCAGCACGTCTCAGGCAGATTCCTTCAGCCACTGGGGTGGTTCCCACTCTCAGCAGAGGAGGAAAAAGGCATGTTTGCCTCACAGTCTTTGGTTTTCGGAAAACAGTTGGCAGACTGACTGAATAAATACGACATGTCGCCTAGTTATCAATAAGTATTTGTTCATTCTCAGTATGTGGTTTTTGAGCACCACCTATGCTCCAGAGGCTGCAGACATAGCTGTGAACGGAACAGACACAGACCCTCCGTGAAAGGGAGTTTGGGATGGCAGGGGTGACTACCGGCATTAAACAATCAAAATAATTTCAGGTACTAATAAATAGCACAAGACAGTGAGACAGAAAATGAGACTGTGGGCGGGGTGGGG
>SJYQ01096402.1:0-36640 GCA_006410935.1 Redunca redunca | reverse complement strand
GGGGGGGGGTGGGGAGGGCGGGTCTCACGGGTCACGACAGCATCATCCAGCCTGGGGACCCTTCCTGGGAAGCTGCTTGCCCAACCCCTCACCCCCTTTCCAGCCTCTGCCTGTGGGGTTACCAGCTGCAGGAAGTGATATTCTAATCCCCTCCAGGCCACTCTGCCACCTGCCCCAGCTACCTGGACAAAGGCCAGCAGTGTCTTGATAGACGCCGGGGGCAGGGAGGCACACTGTCAGATGGCAGGTCCACCACAGCACCCTCTGACTTCCCAGTCCTGGTGAACAGAGGTCATAGGCCATCTTCGGTCGAGGACACACCTCATGGGTGCTGAGCAGATGGAGGCTTGGGTGTGCACCGGATGCCAAAACCACCACCCCTCCAGAAACATGCACCAAGGCCTGCCCTCTCTGAACACTCTGTGTCTCTGATTTTTTTTAATTAATTTATTTATTTATTATTCTTGGCTGTACTGGGTCTTCCATGCTGCTCAAGGACTTTTCTGTAGTTGAGGAGAGCTGTAATGCACAGACTTCTCACTGGGGTGGCTTCTCTTGTTCTCTTGTTTTGAGTGTGGGCTCTAGACACAGGCTTAGTAGCTGCGGTGCACAGGCTCAGTGGCCCCACAGCACGTGGATTCCTCCCAGACCAGGGATGGATCCCGGGCCCGCTGCATTGGTAGGTGGATTCTTAACCACTGGACCACCAGGGAAGCCCTCTGCAGGCTTTAAATCCAACTCGCCACAGCCCTTGGTGTGTCAGGTCTCCTCCTCCCCTTCCAGGACAATGAAGGAGATGTGAACCAGTGGTGGGAAGAGGGTGGATGGCTCAGCACACCAGGAGAGCAGGCAAATCAGAGGAAGGTGATGGGGACCGGAGCCACCTCTCAAAGAGGACCCTGGCTCTTCCAGCTGGGCCACCAGCCCTTGGCTGAGGATGGTCTGCAGCCAAGAGCCGGACTCTGTGCAGGGACCCCAGGGCGCAGGGCCAGCCTCGCCGTGCCACCCCCCACGCTTTTGCTCTGCCTGCCCATCCATCAGTTTCAGGTATCCAGACAGCCACTCGCCTTCTGTGACGGGCACCCACGTGCCGGTTGTTCTGGGGCCCGTGGTTTTCAGTGGCTTCTGGCTTTACCTGAGTGCGTCAGGCAGTAAGTGAGGAGGGTTCATGGAGAGACCTTTGACCCTGAGGCTTTGCCATCCCGCCTTCCTCTTCCTGGGATGGCTGACCCAGATCTTGATGTTGACGTCTCACACTTGGGTCCCAGGTGTCAGTTGTCAACAAGTCTGCTGAGAACGCTATCTCCACCCAAGGCCCACCAAATGGGAAGTATAGTCTAGGGGCCAGAGGGCCCCGGGGGCCATCTATATCCCCACCTCCCACCTCCCCTGCGTCAGCCCCCAGCTGGAGAGGAGGGCGGGAACACGTATGAGGCACCCATTATGTATCAGACCTGCCACCCCATGTCCTTGCCTTAAATCCTGCCAACAGGAAGGTAAAGCTTATAGACACAGAAATCAGGAACTATGTTTTAAGAGGGGTTTTAACCTAGAATTTATATATACTCCATGTACAGGCAAGCTGTCCAGCATGAGAGAGCTCTGAAAATAGAATGAGCTGCTTTGCGAGGCAGCCATTCGAAGCGTCTAGACAAGCTGGGTGCCTCTGCCAGCAGGGCTGGGGTGGGACCCTTGTGATCAATTGGGAGCTGGGCCAAAAAGATCTTGAAAGGCCGATCTGTATCTTGGATGCAGGATCTGGGTCTCAGCACCTGGCTATCTTTCCATGTTTCAGTCCAACTGGGTCAGGCCTCCTAGGCTGGCTGCAAACATGGTTAGGGGAGAGAGCTTGAAAGAACCTGAGGGATCAGCTCCGCTGGGCCCCAGGTAGGAAACCGGGGCCCCAGGCTGGTTAAGGGGAGAGGCCACAGCCAGTCTGTAGAATGAATACTTGTTGAGTGAATGAAGGAGTGACAGTGCCAGGCTGGAACCAGCCCTCACATGAATTGAACATCCCTCAGCCAGACCCTCCTCTCCTAAGATTCTTGCCTATCAAATCATGATTCGGCCGACACTCACTGTATATCAAGTGTGTGCACAGAGATTATTTCATGCAGTCCTCCCCTAGCCCATCAGGTGGGTGTCCCCACTGTGTTTCTCAGATGAGGATGGTTGGGTGCCTGCCCAGAGTGGGGTGACCCTGTGGAGACGTCACAGACACTAAGGACCGTGCAGTCCTCTAACTCGAGAGAAGGCCTGCTCTCTGCCTGCATCTCTCCCTGCATCTCCACCTGCTGCCTCCCAGGTTGGGCAAGGAAGCACGGTTCTTCCTACCCTTCCAAATAACAAACTGCCCTGTACTTGCTCGGTTCCTCAGGGATGTCTTAGCCCCCACCCCTAACTCTGAGCTGGCTGACATTGGGCCCCCAGGACCCGCCTGGTTCACTGCCCGTGCGTCTGGCTCTGATGGGACCCCAGCAGATGCTTTGTGCTGAGGAAGAAAATACGGCTAATCGAAAACTGCTCCAACTAATTGTAGCAATTTCCACTTCTGCTAGTTGCCCTGAAATAGTAGCCACACTCTGTTCTTTTTTTTTTTCACATCAGGGTGCCCCAAACTGGCAGCTTAAATGAGCTTGCAAAGAAGGCCACTAAAGAGCCTCTTTGCTGCCAGTTACCTGGGATAAGGCCTAGAATGTCCTCTCCAAGTGACACCCCAGCTCCTCTCTCCATGGGCTTGGCTCTTGTTGGGGGTCACAGGGCTGGAGGAACCTCAGTGAAACCGAGGGAAACCCAGAAGCTCACAGGAGATAATGAGGTACCAAGCCCCAGAACACCCGGTCTGACCTTGAACCCCGGCTCACTACTGATTTGCTCCATAGCCAGTGCCGGCCGGTAGGACTTTGTGCGTTGACAGAAACATTCCCATCCACGTCACCCTGTACGGTAGCCACGAGCCTCATGTGACTGTTGAGCTTTTGAAACGTCGCTCATGGGGCTCATGATTTTTTATTATACTTCACCTTCATGTAAGCTTGGAGAAGGAAATGGCAACCCACTCCAGTACTCTTGCTGGAGAATTCCATGGACAGAGGAGCCTTGTAAGCTACAGTCTGTGGGGTCGCAAAGAGTTGGTCACAACTGAGTGACTTCACTTCACTTCACTTCATGTAAGTTTAACTTCAAAGTAAAACAGCCCAGTGTGACCATCGGCCGCTAAGCTGTAAAGTGCCGCTGGAGCCCTGCCAGCTGCTGTGACTTCATCTCTTGACCTAATCCCCACCCGCAACTTCCTCTCTCCCTTTGCATTCACCTGCCAGACCAGCTGCCCCTGCCCAAACAGGCCCAAGTGTTTCCCCCATCTCTTGGTGACACCCCTTTCCTCTGGCTCAACATTGGGACCTCAGGTCAAGTTGTGTCCCCTTGAAAGGCCCTTCCCTACACTGTCCAAAGTCATGCCTACCCTCCTCTCCAAATCACTCCTTATCCCTCTGAAATCATCATGTGTCTTAGTTCAGGCTGTTGTAGCACAATCCCATCGACTGGGTGACTTCTGAACAATAAAAATTAATGTTTCCCAGTTCCCGAGGCTGGAAGTCTGGCAGTGCTGGCCGGGTCAGGGTCTGGTGACGATCTGTTGTCAAGTTGCAGGCGCCCACTTTCTCTCTGACCCTCACATGGTGGAAAGAGAAGGGGAGAACTCTCTGGAGTTCCCTCAATAAGGGCACTGATCCTGTTTATAAGGGTTCCAGAAACATTACTTTGCCGACAAAGGTCCATATAGTCAAAGTTACGGGTTTTCCAGTAGTCATGTACAGATGTGAGAGTTGGACCATAAGGTAGGATATGTGCTGAAGAACTGATGCTTTCGAATTGTGGTGCTGGAGAAGACTCTTGAGAGTCCCCTGGACTGCAAGGAGATCTAACCGATTAATCCTAAAGGAAATCAACCCTGAACATTCATTGGAAGGACTGACACTGAAGCTCCAAAACTTTAGCCACCTGATTCAAAGAGCCAACTCATTGGAAAACACCCCGATGCTGGGAAAGATTGAAGGCAGGAGGAAAAGGGGATGACAGAGGATGAGATGGCTGAATGGCATCACTGACTCAATGGATATGAGCTTGAGTGAACTCCAGGAGATGGTGAAGGATAGGGAAGCCTGGCATGCTGTGGTTCCTGGGATCACAAAGAGTCAGACACCACTGAGCGACTGAACTGAACACCCTAATCACCTCCCAGAGGCCCCACATCCTACCACCATCACATGGGGTTAGGATTTCAACCAGTGAGTTTGGAGGTGACACAAACATCCAGATGCCCTACACTGGGTTTGTGTGTTCTCCTGTCTATTGCTGTTCCTGAACAAGAATGTCAGTCCTGCCAGAGCAGGGTGCTGTCTGCGCTCACCTCTCCTCCCTACATCTGGAACAGCGCCTGGAATGGCAGCTGGCAAGTAGGAAGTGCTCAGCACAGTGTCTAGAGCAAGAGAAACCCTTCAGAAGGCTGAGCAGCCATTCCTCAGCTAAATAACAAAATAACCCCTAACTTAGTGGCTCGTGTTGTTGTTCAGTTGCTCAGTTATATCTGACTCTTTTTGACCCCATGGACTGCAGCACTCCAGGTTTCCGTGTCCTTCTCTATCTCCCGGAGTTTGCTCAAACACATGTCCACTGGGTCAGTGATGCCATCGAACCATCTCATCTTCTGTCACCCGCTTCTTCTCCTGCCTTCAAACTTTCTCAGCATTAGAGTTTTTTCCAATGAGTCGGCTCTTTGCATCACATGGCCAAAGTATTGGAGCATCAGTCCTTCCAATGAATATTCAGGGTTGATTTTCTTTAGGATTGACTGGTGGCTTACAAGAGCAATAATTAGCTATTTCACCTGATTCTGTGGGTCAGCTATTTGGGCAGGGCTCCTCTCCATGTGGGATATTTGTGTGTGTGTGTGTGGCAACGGTGGCACTGTGAAAAGGTGGCCACCTCTCAGCCACAGCCACACTGCAGCTGGCTTCTACTAGAGGAAGCTAAGCCACCAGACTGCTGGGGGGCCAAGCATAGCCCAGCAGCGCCACTTTCAGCACATCCTGTTGGCCCTAGCAAGTCAGGATGCAGCCTGAATAAAAGAGAGGAGGCCATGTGGCCATAATCCCATGTGGCCCTTGTAGGCTGGAATCTGCCCCCAGACCACCTGGGGTCTTGTTAAAATGCAGATCCTGATCCAGTGGGTTTAAGGAGTGTCCTGAAACTCTACATTCCTCTACAAACTCCCAGGAGGTGCCAAGTCTGTGAGGGTCCACACCCACACGGGGAGTAGCAAGACTCTCTTTGAGTACAGCCCAGCAGGGAACAGGCAAGGGCTTTAGGAATGGCTGGATCCAGGCCCTCAGAGATGCCAGAAAATTGTTTGTCCCCATCTTCAGATCTGCCTCTCCTGAGATCTCACTGGCAGACTCCAAAGTAATGGAGAGATGCCCATCTCCCCTCGCCCTGCTTTGCACCCACAGCAGGAAGGAGGCCCCACTTCTTCCCTGATCTTTCTGGCTAATGTGCCAGAGTTCTTTCTGGTTGACCTCATGGGGTCCCCATCATCGTGGCCAGGAGGCTGTGTCACCTCGCGACCAGGCCTGGGTTCCATGTTGGCCCTTGGAGCCAGACAGTGAGGCCCAGTCCCCTTGAGCCTCGTGGAATGAGGTCAGGAAAGGGGAGATTCTTCGTGGAAAACTAGAAAGGAGGGAACACTGCTGGGAAGCCAAGACATTAGCACAGTTGGCAAGAGACAGGTGTTCTGTGATGGCTGGGGAAGCAGAGGGCAGGCCCCCTATCAGTTCTGGAGAACTACCCAGGCCTCCTATCTCCCAGCACAGATTCAGAGGGGCTGCAGATTTAAAGAAGAACTTAAACTCCAGAAAAGACTTGGAAAGTAGCCATGACAGTTTC
This sequence comes from Redunca redunca, assembly GCA_006410935.1. Lineage (NCBI taxonomy): Eukaryota > Metazoa > Chordata > Mammalia > Artiodactyla > Bovidae > Redunca > Redunca redunca. Next base: position 30,697 of record SJYQ01096402.1, on the reverse strand, counting down.
CTCAGAACCTAACAGTTAACAGGGATGCTAACTGACATTATTTCAAAGGCCGAGTGGTCCAGGAGAGGCAGGAGACAGTGGGTTAGGTCACGTCAGCTGTTCCCTCTCTGTGCAGGACTTGTCAGGGCCTTGAATAAGCCGGTGGACACTGCAAATCTCTAAGGATTGGGGGAAGATTAGATACCATAGTCCTGTTAAGTGCACTTGGGAAAATTAACCTAACTCCATCCCTCTCACCTGATGGACGAAGCAGCTGAGGAAGGGAAGTGACTTGGACAAGGTCATATCGCTGTTTAATTTCAGGCTGAGTCCAAGCTGCTGTCTCAGTGACCTAAGTGACACTGTATAGAAGCATCACCTTGTGCCTCGGGGGGGCCTGTCCCCAGCCCTGGGGTTTTTCCTTCCACTGGAGAGTATTCTTTTTTCTCCCAGACATTCCTGCACAAAGGTGCTGTGAGGGGCGGTAGGCGCCTAGAGGACCTCCTGTGCCTGGGACCGGCCCTAGCATTGCAGATCTGGACGACTGCAGAAAGTGCAGGAAGCCCGTGGCCACCTGACCGGCAAGATGCCCACATTGTGAGGCTGAAGAGGCTTGATGCCTGGGCAGATGTAGAAGAGTTGGCCACCACCATCAGTGCCAAGTGCACCAGGCAGGAGGACCCCGAGGGAGGGAAGGTCGCGCTCGGGAGATAAGCACGCATTCTAAATCCAGAAGTGGCTGTGCGTCACAGCCGAGGAACACTGACGTGTGTGAAAGCTACAACAACGTTGTTGAGGACCTGGTCCCGGCCCTTCTCTGCCACTCCAAGACTCATGTTTATCAAGAAGAGAACACAGCCGTTGGTTAGTCGGTGGGGCTCACAAATATTAGCCACACAAGAAAGAGTGACGCTTTTCTCCCTGCTGAGTGTACCATCTTGGCTGTGTTATTAGACTCTCTAAGCCTCAGTTTCTTCATCTGTTTAATGGAGCTGAAATGCATTCCTGCCTCCCAGTTTTGTTGGGAGGATTCAATAAGATTTGGGGCAGCCTTCACAAGAAGACGGTTGTAGTCACACTTTTTACAACCATTTGGATTGTAGCCCACCGAGATCCTCTGTCCAGGAGAGTCTCCAGGAAAGAATACTGGAATGGGTTGCCATGCCCTCCTCCAGGTGGATCTTCCTGACCCAGGGACAGAACTTGCATTTCCTGAGGCTCTGCATTGCAGGCAGATTCTTTACCGCTGGACCACGGGGGAAGCCCTTAGTAAGAATATGCCTATGAAACAGGAACGCTCCTGGTCCATCCACAGCAAGGGCTCTTGAAGGGATGGTGGGAACAGAAAGGTGGGATCAGGGCCAGCTTCTCAGGTGCTAAGGGGCAAAGCCAAGATCAGACCACATCCAGCCAAAGCCTTGGTGTGGCTCCCTCCTGCCCTGGCATGGCTACTCAGAGAGGAGCAGCCTTCACAAGAAGACGGCAATGGCTTGGAGCCCAGAAAGGACAAAGGGCTGGTCTGAGTCTTCTGTATACTGGGCAGGGTGCAGGGGGTGGGATGTGTCTCTGGTCACTTTGAAGTGACCTGGTCCAAAGGCCAGGCAGAGAAGCAGATGTTGTGAGCAGAGTAGGGTGTGTGTATCTGACCTCTTAGAGCAGAGCCAAGCGCCAAGCATGGCTTAACAGGCTCTGGCCGTCAGCCTTCAAGGCTGCCCAGAGGGAAGGGACTGGGGACCATGCCTTAGCCTTTCAGGCCTGGTTTGCAAGCCCAGGAAGTCAAGGCTTCACTGGCGGATGCTTTTGGGTGAAAGTCCCAGTGGGATTGAAGGGGAGGTGCTGTGAGCTTCTAGCCATTGAGTGGGGAAGGAAGTAGAGGCAGGCACGGTGGTTACCTGCTTGAGGATACGCTGCTTGGGGAAGGTCAGACATTTGCGGATGCTTTTGGGTGAAAGTCCCAGTGGGATTGAAGGGGAGGTGCTGTGAGCTTCTAGCCATTGAGTGGGGAAGGAAGTAGAGGCAGGCACAGTGGTTACCTGCTTGAGGATACGCTGCTTGGGGAAGGTCAGACATGTCCCCAGGAAGCCACGTCCAAAGTTGAAGATGAGGGCCATTCTCGTAAGATCGACATGGCAGCAGAGGTGCCCAGTCTGAAGCACTGGTTCCCAAACCCTGAAAATGGACATCAAATTTTCTTTCTATGTGTGAGTGGGGCATTTTTCTGGAAGGAAAGTCTATAGTAGGAGAGGCAAGCTGGTGGCACGGCTCAGCTTTGTTCGGTCCACACTGTGTTTCAATTATGTGAATTCAGGTCCAACATTTAAAAATTAGGAACCCGTACATAAAAATAAAAATTTTGGTGTCTCTTGAAATAACTCACAAGCTCTGGCTACCTGGGACCCACACCCCTGAGAGGGGTTCCCTGGTTGAGGTGGGGGTGGGCCCCTGGTGGGGCATGCGCACCTTCTGTGGCCTCCCCGATCAACCCCAAATGTCAGCCCACACTTACCATCACCCTAACCTTGTTTTTCCTCACGGGTTTATTATGTTCACTTGCTTGGATCCTCTGGCTTTTGCGTTTGTAACCTCTTAATATGAACTTGGAATAGAGGCTCCACATGGTGTCTATTTTCAAAAAGATCTCAGGTTCAACTGAGATCACTTCCAGCCTAAACTCTTCCCTGATGATCCAGGATGGAGACTGACACTTAGTAGGGGCAGATTACAGCCCTGCCAGGGCATTCAGAATCTCTTCCCTTTAAGGAATGTGTGTTTACAAATGGGCAGGCTTATCTCGGGATGGCTACGAAACACCCAAAGGTGTCCAGAAATTCCTGAAACTAGTTTCTGCAAGGGACCTATTTACAAGACAGGTAGTTCATGTTCTACTCAGATAATCAAGCAGTGAGTGAAACCAATGGTAACCTTTGGGCAATCCTTTCTTTATGATTTTTGAAAGGGGACAGATCGGAAAGCGAACAGAACTCTGGCTGAGAGCGGCTTTCTGAAGCCAGAATTAACAAGACTCTGAGTCTTAAGCATGCATGCTGTCACTTCTTCAGTTGTGTTTGACTCTGCGACCCTATGGACTTATAGCCAGCCCACCAGGCTCCTCTGTCCATGGGATCCTCCAGGCAAGAATACTGAAGTGGGTAGCCATTGCCCTTCTCCAGCAGATCTTCCCAACCCAGAGACTGAACCCGAGTTTCATAAGTCTCCTGCAAGTTCTTTATCAGTAATGCCACCTGGGAAGCCCTGAGTCTTAAGCAGGACTTTGCATTTGGGAAGATAGAGCGAGTCACTCACAGCTAATTTCACACTGAGACTCACAGGAGCATAGACCTCCGGCTCACAGCCCCTGGAAGGGGCTGGACCTGCAGTGCTGAGGACCAGACATGGACAGGAGCACACGTAAGCCAAGGGATAAAGAGGAGTCTTGGACCAGAACCTGGACTAGAATCTAGGAATCTTGCCAAAGGGCAAGTGGAAGATGCACACATACGGGCTTTGTGTGTCTGACTGACTATACGGCTCCCAACGCAGCACATCACTGCTTCCCTCCTGTACCACGGCTGACAGCTGCAGACCTCGCTGGTATCTATCTGCACCCAAGCAGAGGAATTCAGTCCAGAGCTGAGGGGGAGGGAGTGACTGTCCAGGAATGCAGCAGAAGCCTTTCTTGATGACTCAGTATTTGGGAACCAGATGTTAGCTTGAGCACACGTGGCTTTGAGGCCTCTCAGTGCCCAAGGCCAGTTCACGCATTTTTATCTATAAAAGGGGATCATTGTAGACCCTACCTCCACACCCTGATGAGGAGATTAAATGAGATGATATAGGAGAAGAGTTTCAAACACTGGAAGCCAGCTGTTAGTTAGCAGTCACTGAATCTGCCTTAAATGCAAATTTGGGAGGGGATACGGGGATGGGGGTGGGGGCAGAGGCGCCCGGGAAGGGAGAGTGGGAGGCTTGTATGCTTGCTCAGTCATGTGCGACTCTCTGTGGCCCCATGGACTGTAGCCCGCCAGGCTCCTCTGTCCATGGAATTTTTCAGGCAAGAATACTGGAGTGAGTGGCCATTTCCTACTCTAGGGGATCTTCTCCACCTAGGGATTGAACACGCATCTCCTGCACTGGCAGATGGATTCTTTACTGCTAGTGCCAACTGGGAAGCCCATGGAAGGTGGAGCTGCGTTCAGAGCAGGTGTCTGCCTGGGGCTGTCCACCTGCGGGGATTGGGGGGGTCAGGGTGGGGGAGAAATTGGGTATTTATCTACCTGCAGGTCCCTGCAGTGGAAGCTTCGAGCCCCAGGGGATGTGGGTGGGGCAGGGACTGCCTCTGAGAAAATTACCTTCATGGTTCTGATTCCTCGAATTCCGATCCTGGAGCAGCAGACCTCAGCTCATATCCCCTCGCAGCCCTTCACTGGCTTCGTGACCCTCTGCCTCTCTGGGCCGCAGTTTCCCCATCGCTCAGAAGGGGAACAGTTCTCTAGTGCTGCCAGGTTAATTCTGAGGATTAAGTGTGACTATGACCATGAAGAGGCAGCAGGTGCCCAGCAAACGTGAGTCCCTGGGTTCTGTGTCCCTCACTTGCCCACTGCGGACATTCTGTTCCCTCCCCAAGGGGAGCCGGGCTGGCACTGACCGTCTCTCCAGATGAGCAGGACATGCTAAATCCAGACTCGTGTTTGCCTCCGAGGCGACTTCTAAGTGATGGGTCATCTGTGTGCTCAACCGCAATTATCTCCCCAGCCATGTATTATCAGCTGGTTTCCCCTCCAGCTCCGTGGTCTGTGGCTTTCAGATGCAGAGAGGGAGGCAGATGCTGGCCCGAGAGAGGCCAGTCCAGGAGCGAAATCCCAACCGGAAGAATTCCTGACTCTGCAGCTCACTGGGCAGCTCAGGGGCCAGAGTGTGGGTGGATGGAGGGGTTTCCGTGGAGTCAGAGGTGGGGAGAGGGCCTCTCGGAGACATGTGGGAGGCACCGGTAGAATCTGACTTTCAGATAAACTACAAATAAGTTCTTTAGAGTAAGTATACCTTGTGAAATTCTTGGATCAGGCTTATACTAACAAGTTATTTGTTTATTTGAAATTTAAATTAAACTGGGCACCTTGTGTCTTTGTTTCCTAAACCTGGCCACCCTCATCAGGAGGGCACCGATGGTTTGAGTTTGAGATCAGCCCAGCAACCATCCAGTTAGCCCTGTAGTCCTAGGTGGGTGGGAAGGGGCATCGGCCGCCTGACAGCGTCTCTGTCACCAGGGGCTTCACCCCAGGGCCTATGACCCCTCAACCAGGTCACCGTGACCGTATTGTCGTNCTCATGTAGTATCACCATGGCCCGGCCAGTGAGCCAGAACTTTCCCTCTGGAATCCAATGTGTCTGCCCACTTTGAGAATTTTGTCCCTTATTACCTGCTTCTCAAACATCCTGTTTCCTCTAGTGAATAATGGGGTGAGCTCTCTTTTTCCTCTTTCTAGAATCTTCTTCCATCTGGGGAAGCTCCTCCCAAGACAGCATTGCTGCTCCCTCCTCTCTGGGGTTATAGTGGCAGTGAGAGGAGGAATCTGAAAGCTTTTTATAAATTAAGAAGTTAAAACAATGTTCCTGTTACAGGACACCCATGTTCATAGCAGAATTATCCACAATGGCTTGAAGGTGGAATCAACCCAAAAATCTATCAACAGGTGAATGATTCTAAAACATGGTCCATGCACACAATGAAATATTATGATTCAGTGTTAAATTCTAACACATGATACAGCATGTGTGCATGCACGCTAAGTCACTTAAGTTGTGTCCAACTCTTTGCGACCCCATGGACTGTAGGCCACAAGGCTCCTCTGTCCGTGGGATTCTCCAGGCAAGAACACTGTAGTGGGTTTCCAGGCCCTCTTCCAAGGGATATTCCTGACCTAGGTATCAAGTCTCTTATGTTTCCACTGGCAGGTGAGTTCTTTACCGCTAGAGCCACCTGGGAAACCCAAATAGATGAACTTAAGGACATTAGTTGAGTTGAGTTCAGTCACTCAGTCATGTCCGACTCTTTTTGACCCCAGGGACTGCAGCATGCCAGGCCTCCCTATCTGTTACCAATTCCTAGAGCTTGCTCAAACTCATGTACATCAAGCAGTGATGCCATCTGACCATCTCATCCTCTGTCATCCCCTTCTCCTCCTGCCTTCAATCTTTCCCAGCATCAGGGTCTTTTCAAATGAGTCAGCTCTTTGCATGAGGTGGCCAAAGTATTGGAGTTTCAGCTTCAGCATCAGTCCTTCCAATGAATATTCAGGACTGTTTTCATTTATGATTGACTGGTTTGATCTCCTTGCAGTCCAAGGGACTCTCAAGAGTCTTCTCCAACACCACAGTTCAAAAGCATCAATTCTTCGGCACTCAGCTTTCTTTATAGTCCAACTCTCACATCCATACATGACTACTGGAAAAGCCATAGCTTTGACTAGATGGACCTTTGTAGGCAGTAAGGACATTATGCTAAGTGAATTAAGGCAGCCACAAATACTGTTCAATTCCACTTCTGTGAGGTCCCTAGGGTAGTCACATTCTTGGAGACAGAAACTAACATGGTGGTTGCCAGGGGCCAGGAGCTGTTGTTTAATGGATATGAAAAAGATTTGAGAATGGGTCACAGAACAATGTGAATAGACTTAATACCAAAGAATTGTACACTTGTAAATTGGCTAGGATGGTAAATTTTACTTTTTTTTTTAAGCAGAATTAAAAATTAAAAGTGAAGGAAAAAAGGCATCTGTAACCAAAGCAGATGTCTTGTCTATGGAGGGTAGTTAATATACTCATCTATTCCTTAGGTGATTTTTTTTTTTATTAGATCATCCCTGGATCCTTTGCAAAGAACAAGCCCCCAAAGAAGAGGAAATATTTTCATGAAAGAAAAGTGTAGCCAGGAACAGTCCCAGCTAGAACCACCCTCAGACAAAGGCTGTGTGGCAGACAGGATTTCAGACAAAGGGGCAAGTATTTTTAGGGAAAGGGGGTTAGGAGGCTGAGTGTCATGGACAAGAGAGGTGATGTCTGGGTGAGCCGGGGAGATAGGTGTCTTCTCCAGGAGACCGTCGCAGGTGGTCTAGGCTGCAGGCAGTGATCTTAGCTCAGGGTCTGTAAAGCCTTTCTCAGAACTGCTGGGGGTGGAAGTTTGGGGGGATTCAGATTTTTTTTTGGATTTTAGAAAAGCAATACAGTGCCTGTTCTGTGCGTCCGAGACCATTCTCAGTGGAGTCTCGCTCAGTACCCTGTAAACAAAGCCATTAATATGCCTGTGGCAAAATGTATAAATATTCACACTAAGTGGCATCATAAAGACTATAAATAGCCTCGTGTCAGTTCAGACTAGGTTTTGCTGCCAAGAAGTTTAAAAAAAAAAAAAATCTGGTTTCCAGAGCTTTTTGGATTTGGGATTTGAAAACGGCAGAATAGGGACTGGAAACCTGTGTGAATTCCATACCATCCACAGACTATAAATTAACAAAGACACACCATGTTGGAAGGGACCAGAATGGTGTGTTCCAGTGAACCCAACATTCTGATTTTATAAATATGAAATAAAAGTTTCTTGCCCAGGCTCACACTGCTAGTCATGGGCAGAGCTGGGCTGAGACTCAAGTAAGTCTCTGACACCCAACCAGGATGCCCAGTAGGGGGCTAGCCATGGCCTTCAGACCCAGACTGCCTTTGGAGTGGGGTCTGCAATCCATGGATCCAACCTGCCTCCTCCTTTCTAGTTCCTTTAAGCCGGGCCCTCTTGCCTCGGGGAACAGCCTCTCTTATTGGACGGGCCAGTCAGGTTTCTTCTGGGCAAGGCACCTATGGGAGGACTTGTCCTACAGGCTCATAGACAACTCACAGAGCCTTGCATACAGATTGTGCTCAGTAAAGACCTGCGAAATCATTGAAGTTATTTGGGTATGCATCAGGGATAGACCCATCCAGAGAAAGAGCTATAATTAAAAGGTCATGTGTAAGACAGCCACCAAAGAATTTGCTATTGTAGAACTGGAGCTAAGGGTGAGGACCTTCTTTTTTTACTTTTTTTTTTTTTAAGATTTGGTTTTGACCTGGACCCTTTTTTGAATCTTTATTGAATCGCTTGCAACACTGCTTCTGTTACAATATTGTTTCTGCTGTTTGTTTTGGTTGTTTTGGCCCCAAAGCATGTGGGATCTTAGCTCCACAACCAAGGATTGAACCCTTACCCCCTGCATTGGAAGGTGAAGTCTTAACCACTGGATTGCCAGGGAAGTTCCTCACCATTATTTTTGAATGATGAACATCAATGGTCACTGAAAATGATCTTTCCATCCCTGATGCCTAAGTCATGGGACTGATTCTGCCCTAAGACTGGGCAGAATGAAGATGCTTTCACACCTGTAGTCGTACATAGCACATAGTAGGAGAGGGCAATGGCACCCTACTCCAGTACTCTTGCCTGGGAAATCCCATGGACGGAGGAGCCTGGTGGGCTGCAGTCCATGGGGTCTCGAAGAGTCAGACATGGCTGAGCAACTTCACTTTCACTTTTCACTTTCATGCATTGGAAAAGGAAATGGCAACCCACTCCAGTGTTCTTGCCTGGAGAATCCCAAGGACAGAGGAGCCTGGTGGGCTGCCGTTTACGGGGTCGCACAGAGTCGGACATGACTGAAGCGACTTAGCAGCAGCAGCAGCAGCAGCAGCAGCACACAGTAAAGTGAAAACGTGAAAGTGCTAGTCGCTCAGTCATATCCAACTCTTTTGCAATCCCATAGACTATTTCCCGCCAGGCTCCTCTGTCTGTGGAATTCTTCAGACAAGAATAACTGGAGTGGGTAGCCATTCCTGTCTCGGGGGGATCTTTCTGACCCAGGGATGGAACCCAGGTCTCCTGCATTGCAGGCATATTCCTTACCATCTGAACCACTGGGGAAGCCCCAGTGCACCACAAATGGTTGTTGAATGAGTGAGTGAAGGAATGAACACCAGAGGGTGAATTTAGTTAGGACCCTGCTAACAAAGCACAATTTCAACTTAAACTAATTTTAAAAAGTGGAAAATATTGCCTGATGTAGTTAAAAAGTTGAGGGGCTCCTGCCTTTAGGCATGGCTAGATGCAGGCCTGCAAATGATTACTGGGGAATCTCTCTCCTTATCTCAGATCTGACTTTCCTGTATGTCATCCTCTGTCAAGGGAAGGTTCTTGGGCACAGGTGATGGCAGAGGTGGTTACAGCAGTTCTGGTGTGACATTCTGCCAGCTGAGTAGCCGTTGCAGAGAAAGGAAGCCTCTTTACCAGCAATTCAAAAAGAAGTCCTGGACTTGGCTCCAGCTATGGAATGCACTCACCTATGAACCAGTCCCTGTGGCCAAAGTGATCACTAGTTTCATTGGCTGCTATATTTTGAGGACATAGGGATGGATCCTGAATTTATCCATAAATCTGCTTAATTTAGGAACTATTTATGTTCTCCATAACTTTCAGGCATTGCACAGCTTTTTGATACAGAGTGTAAGAGCTTTGGATTTGAGTTTTTAAATTAAGGTAGAGGCAATTCCCTGGTGGTCCAGGGATTAAGACTCTGCGTTTCCACTGCAGGGGGCACAGGTTCAATCCCTGGTTAGGGAACTAAGATCCCACAAGCCATGTGGCCAAAAAAATAAAATAAACATAGAAAGAATGGAGGCATTGAGTAAAAGAAGCAAACAAGATACGTATGAAGAGGGGAGGTTTTATTCCATGCTAGCTTCTCTAGTTGATGTTTTGTTTAGTTGCTAAGTCGTGTCTGACTCTTGTGCCACCCTACGGACTGTAGCCCACCAGGCTCCTCTCTTGATGGGATTCCCTAGGCAGAATACTGGAGAGGGTTGCCATTTCCTTCTCCAGGGGAAATTCCCGATCCAGGGGTTGAACTCGCGTCTCCTTCTTGGCACGCAGGTTCTTTACCACCAGGGAAGCCTGTTCCGCCTTGTGTCCTCCCCAAGCACTTGGAGATTCAGAATGAAGTCACTGGAAAGAACACCCTGTAACACAGGAGTCTTTGATGGGACAGGGTTTTGTTAAGGCATTTGCAGTGATTTTCTCACATGACCGTCTAGCTCTTAATCAGACCCTACTGGAGCCTCCACTCCTGACCTCCCCCTCCACCCCTCCCCACTGCCCAGAAATACCACTGACTAGAAGGGGATGCTCTTCTGGGGACCAGAGCCGGCCGTGCTCTGCTGGGTGCGTGGTCTCGAGCTGGCTACATGCATTTTGGGGCCTCTGTGTTCTCATAAGTGAGATGAGGGGTTTAGGCTGGACAAGAGAGGAACCAGGGGGCAGCACCAGGGGACCAGGCCATGGATCCGTGTTTGGGGCAGGTGTTGGTGTTCTCGGCTCGTTCCCAAGTCAACAGAATAATTCTGCCTTGATCTATTTTATATAAAAAAGATTCCAGGTAAAATTTCCTTTGAAGTAAAGATCCCCCCCTTTTTCTAAGTTTGAAAAGGGGGGGATAGGTCATTATTGAGATCTGCTTGCTCTGGAATTCTCTGACATCAAAGCCGTCAGTGAAAGTCACTCAGTCATGTCCAACTTTTTGTGATCCCATGGACGGTAGCCAGCCAGGCTCCTCTGTCCATGGAATTCTCCAGGCAAGAATGCTGGCGTGGGTAGCCATCCCCTGCCTCCAGGAATCTCCTGTCCCGACCCAGGGATCAAAACCGGGTCTCCTGCATTGCAAGTGATTCTTTACCATTTGAGCCCCTGGGGAAGCCCTTCAAAGCTGTCAGGGTCACAGTTAAATCTTCCTGTTGATGGCTAGTGAGGATATGATGTCTAGTGATTGGGGCAGGGTGTAGACACTGCCATCGTGTTATCGCTCTTAGACCATCTAGCGACACAGAGGATTCAGAGACCTTGGCAAAGCCTCTTAGCTGGAACTCCATCCTCCTAGAAAACCTGCTTATAATTTTATGAGAAAGAAGCCAGTGACAAGGCAGTAGTGGTTCTCAAACTTTGCAGCATACTGAAATCACCTGTGGAGTTTTTAAAAATTCCAGTATTCAGGGTACACTTCATGCTAATTAATTCAAGTGTGGAAGGAGGGACCCAAACATCAGTAATGTGTCAATTTCCCAGTGTGATCTAATGTGCTGTCAAGTTTAAGAATAAATGCCATTGGTATAGCCAGTATGGGAGACAGGACGATGGTTCTTCAAAATATTAGACATATAATCACCATGGAATCCAAAACTCCCACTTCTGGGGACATACCCAAAAGAACTAAAGCAGAGTCTTGAGATGCTTGTATACCTGTATTCATAGCAGCGTTATACACAATAGCCAAAAGGCAGAAATGGGCACATCCCACTTGCACATGAAATAAAACTTGAACAGACTCCCCCCCAAAAAAAGGATTTCAGTTTTGCAAGATAAAGAGACTTCTGGAGATCGGCCACACAACAACATAAACGTATTTAACCCTACTGAACTGTACCTTTAAAAATGGTTGAGATGGTAAATTTTATGCTTTGTGTATTTTGTCACGATTAAACATCAAATAACATGAAAAGAATAAGTGGCATCACACCATGCCTTGCTGCTCAGTGTGATGTGTGGGCCCCTGTATCAACATCTTCCAGGAACCAGTTAGAGATACAGCCTCTCATATCCACCCCAGACCTGCTGCATCCAAACCTGCAGTTCTCAACAAGACCCCCCATGTGACTGGTGTGTACCTTAGTTGGTGTGACTATTAGTCCAGGATTTCGAACATGGAGCCAACAAGGTCATTCGTTTACCTGGGTCTGTCTCTCTCTATTTCCTGGAGAACCCAGTGTTTTCCAAGGGGCCACGTGCTCGGGAGGCTGACCTCATCCCCCGCTTGGGATCCCCCTCCCCTGGCCAGTGACTGGTTCAGGGCTGGCATGTGGTCTGGTTCCGGCCAACAACGGGAAGGGAAGTTCTGCAGAGGTGCTACAGACATCCAAGCAGACACGGCCCCTCCTTCCTTTGGATTCTCTCATGTCAGTATGGGTGCCAAGCAAGTTCTGTAGGCATCCTGGGACCCTGGGGGCAAGCTAGTCTAGTTCTTGAGAAACAGAGCCTGGGTCCACCTCACTGAGGGTTTCTTGGTTATAGGAATAGAAATGTACTTATTGTTTAAGACCGTTCGAGTCAGGGTTCTCTGCTCCTTGTAGCCCAGGCTTCCTCAGCCTCGACGCTGTGGATGTTTGGGGCTGGATGATCCTTTGTTGTGGACAGGCTCTGCAAGCATTACAGGGTGTGTGGCAGCAACCTTGACCTCTACCGTCAGATGCTGACCTCTACCGTCAGACTCCAGTGGTGCTTCCCCCCTCAGCTGTGACAGTGTCTGCAGACACATTGCCAAGTGTTGGGCAAGGAGACAGTTCACTCCCAGTTGAGAACCCCTGTCGCAGAGAAAGGCTCCCTAACAAATGCAAGGACGTTTTCTCAGTGAGCCTGGGGAGGGTAAAAACCACCGCCTATGTGCCAGTGTCTTGGGGACCAAAGTGGAATCAGGTGTGCGAGAAAAGCAAGCACACAGGTGCTGCTCCTCACCGGCTCTTTCACGCCACTGGGGCTCTGATAACAATGTTGCACTTTCCATGTATTCTTTAAATAGGCAGAGATCTTTAACTTAACAGATGGCCAGTGCAGACAGTGAGTGGAATTTTCCCTGGGCAAAGTGGCTGACCCGGCCTGCACTCTTGGGCTCCTCCTCCCGCTCAGAAATTCTGTGTCTCTCTGCCCTCAGATGAGAAGGACAGCGACCCTTGTGGAGCAAAGCAGCAGGTTCTGGTGGGCCCGCTTCACCCTGTATGGAGACCTGACCCCTGGAGATCTGATGGGGTACTCAGGATGCTGGCTACCTCTGCATCCTCACTGAGACCCCAGGAGGCTCACATTCAGGGGAAGGAGGCCCATCGGAAAATGCGGAGAGATGAAAAAGCAGTTTTGTTAGGAGAGGGCCTTTCTACCTGTGACCTGAGCACGTCCTGTTGGGTTGGGAAAGGTGATGTAACCGACTAAAGTTAGAACATGAGGGACAAGTCAGGTGACTCAGTAAGAGAAAGGATGGGGGGGGTGGGGTCCCAGAAGAACATTGCCGCCAGGTTCCCAAGTCTCTCCTGAGCAATCTTGTCTGAAGGAGGTCATGCTTGACAAGTGGGGCACTTGCTTTCCTGTGAAGATGCCCCCTGGGATGCAGTGGGGTGAGGAGGAAATCTGGGGTGCCTCCCCACCTCAGAGATATGGTCAGATGCCACGAGTCTGAGGAGCAGGATAGCAGGCAAGGCACAGAGCAAGGATACAGACCTGTCAAGCCCTCCGCCTCAACCACCAGCCATGACTTTTGATAGAAGAAACCCAGTTAATGAAGGGAGCTGAGATACCAAAGGAAGTGGCCAGCTCGTGATCTCAGATGGTCGGTCCCTAGGGCCAGTCTCTGAGCTCGTACCCACAGAAGCAGAGTGCTACAGCAGTGGCTCTCCTTGGGCGGCATTGACCCCAAGCCCACTAGGATGTTAACCAGGCAGTGGACACGGGAGATCCACCAGCATCCAAAACTGGGGGCTGCCATCTTGTCTGATGGAAGACCTGCCTTTACTGTCAGGGCAAGCAACCTCCAGTATCATAGGTGCTATTGACCAGTGGCAATGGAGTATGTTTCCTGTCTTCTCCTTCTCCAAAGGGAGAATTCTCCCCTAGAAATCTTTGATGCAGATAGCCTGGCTTTCCCCAACATTGCTGACTATGTTGATGACTGTGAGCTTCAGAACTTAGTTCATAGGTTACCATCCTGTGAGTAGATACTTCCAGACATGATGGGGAGTTTGATGCATCTCCCAGAAAATATGAACTCAAATCTGAATGCAGTAATTGGATGAAGCAGGGGGTTTCACCCTTTGGGGGAGGGGGTAAGTCTATTTAAATACCCAAGTGTGGGTATTTCTGATGCTTATGTAAGGGAAAGTGAGGGTACCAACATTAGGTTGTCAAAGGAGTGGATCATATGGGACATTATGGTTACAGCCTTCACACCACCTGCCCCTTTATCCATAATAATCCTGATTTTGTGCAGGTAGCTATACTTGAACTCACAGCTTATACAGCTTAGGGAAAGCTGACTCCATCCCCAGATCTAGGACGGGGAGTCCAGCTAGATGAAGCTTGCTCGGAACTCCTAAGAAACACGTCCCTTCTCTTTTGAAACTTCATCTTTTGGAGCAGAGATGTTGGTGCGGATGGTGAAAATCTGAGTGCTGGAGCAGCCACTTCACCACCATGAGGGGAACCAACCCCAGCTGAAACCACGTTGAAAAACTCAGAGAAATGGATCCACAATCCTGATTGTACCAGACACAATCTCACTCTTGGGCTTCTGCCTTATATAATGTCTCTTTTAATATTTGAGCCAGTTAGAGTTTTCTGTTCCTTGCAACCAAACAACCAGCTATTATAGAGTGTGGTAAAGGCTAAAATAAAAATATGAAAAAAAAGTTGGAGAACACAGATTAATTAGCTCAGAGAAGCAATCTGTTTCTTCAAGCATTTAGGGTGGGAAGGTTGGAAAGGAACCCAGCAGAGTTCTTAGTATCAAGGGTCCCCGACCTCCGGGATCTAATGCCTGATGATCTGAGCTGGAGCTGATGTAATAATAATAGAAATAAAGTGCACAATAAATGTAATGCCCTTGAGTCATCCCCAAAACATCCCCCTTCCTCCCCCAGTCTGTGAAAAAAAATTGTCTTCCATGAAACTGGTCCCTGGTGCCAAACAGGCTGGGGACCCCTGCTTAGCATCCAGCCCACCCTCTTCATGGGGAGTTACTGGGCTCATCTGAGGCCACTGCTACCCCTCTCTTAGTCCACGCAGGTAGGGATGGGTATGGAAAGGCTTGTGAGCAGGGCATTGCCTTTGGCATCTAAAAATTTCCAGTAAACGCTGGATGGTGGGAGGACGCCCACTATCACTAGCCCCAGCCCCCCACCCCTGGAAGTCTGAGGGTGGTCCCCAGGCTCCTAACGCCCCTGGCCCCACTGCTGTTACAGGGCATGGACCACATGTCTCCCAGGCTGAGAGCTTTCCTCTCTGAACCCATCGGAGAAAAGGATGTTGCCTGGGTGGACGGGATCAGCCCTGAGCTGGCAATCAACTTGGTCACCAAAGGTTTCAACAAGGTAATCCCTTTTTTCCTGTTACTCCACCTTCTCCTCCCAACCCATCTCCTCTAATGCTGCCAGGTGGCAGCGGCTGCCATGTGTCCCTGCCAGCGGCCATCAGAGAGCAGAGCTGCCACTTGGCCGGGTGCCACAGGCTTCAGCGTCACAATCGCTGTGACTCGGAGCAGCTGGGCTGTGCAAGGTTCACGTGGCGCTCACACACCCAGGGGTGGACAGAGGCGAGCCGGCCAGAGTCTGGGGCCGAGATGTCAGGATGGGTGACCTGGGTGATCTCCCCGCCCGCTTTGAAAAGATTTGGACTGGGGAGGCAGGTCCCTAGCTTCCTATTAGGCCTTGGCAGGTGGAGTAATAGCAGAAGTGAGTTGTAGTAAGATGTAACTAGCTGTCCAGGTACGGCCTCGAGGGTGGCCAATGGAATCAGAAAGGTCTATGTACGAATAATTGTTTCCATGATGCTGTTACAAGGCTGTGTGAGCCTTAGGAAGGACTGGGAGCTCTTCCCAGAGAAAGTGGGCAGGCGGGAATCCACTGGCTCTCAGTCAACAGAGGCCCCACCAGCAGGCAGGGCCACGGCTGGTCATTCCCTTTAGCTCTGAAAGCCAGTCCACAGCTCAGGCAGGAAGGGGCTCCAGAGACACCCAGGGACACCGGCACCACTGCGTGTGTGACTAACAGTCTGGTTTGCACCGGCCTAGTGCATGGCTATGTCCAGGGACAGCGGGACGGCTGGTTTTGTAGTTTTCTGATTAACACACGGCCCTGAGTCATTCGTTAAACACTCTGAACATCACCCTGCTGCTGCTGCTGCTGCTAAGTTGCTTCAGTCATGTCTGACTTTGTGCAACCCCACAGATGGCAGCCCACCAGGCTCCCCCGTCTCTGGGATTCTCTAGGCAAGAACACTGGAGTGGGTTGCCATTTCCTTCTCCAATGCATGAAAGTGAAAAGTGAAAGTGAAGTCACTCAGTCGTGTCTGACTCTTTAGAGACCCCATGGACTGCAGCCTACCAGGCTCCTCCATCCATGGGATTTTCCAGGCAAGAGTACTGGAGTGGGGTGCCGTTGCCTTCTCCAGAACATCACCCTAGTCTGCCACAATTTAATGTCTGGTAGATGGGATTGTCAGGAAGGTGGAGAGAGGTGAATTTGCTTCTTTCCTTCCAGATAAAGGTGGGAAGAGCATTTGGGAGCAGGAATAAAAGCAGGCAAGTCTGACTAGGAAAGACATTTGAAATTATGTTATTTTTTTAGAAGAAATTATTATCCCTTTGACTTTTCTATTGTGGTGTATCACATCCATACTGAAGTGATGGTTCAGCTCAGTGAGTTTTCACAATGACACACATGCACAGCCCCACCACCCTCATCCAGTGATCAGGCTCCTCCACAATTCCAGACAGTTCCCCTGTGTGTCTTCCAGGTCAGCGCCACCTCCCCACTCCCACAAATAACTGCTATTCTGGCTTCTACCACCATTGATTTAATGTCTCCGTAATTGTGAGGTTTTGTTCTTGTTCAGCCATACTCAGTTCAAAAAATATTTAAATTTACATGTGGTAAATTTCACCCTCTTTAATACCCAGTTCTGCAATTTTTGACAAACGCTCACAGTTGTGTAGCCATGACCACCATCAAGATCTGGAGCAATCCCAGCACGTTAAAATATTTCCCCTTACCTTTCACGTTTCTCACCCTCAGCCCCTGGCAACTACAGATTCGTTTTCTGTCCCTATCGTTTTGCCTTTTCCAACTTGTTTTAACTGAGATAGATAGATGACAGGCATATTAAAGACAAAGGAATGAATGAACAATGGGAAATTTCCAGGTATCTGAGAGCTTGATACACAGAGTTAGGGCTACAGGGAAGACGGAAATGGCTAGGTCTCTGGAGACCTGCTCCTCTGTGTCCCCTACCTCCTGGCTTGCTGTGACCGGCTCTCCACATCTACTCATTGCAAGGGCCACTGATTCCAAGCACTAATGCCAGGGGTTTCACCTTCTGCCTTAGTTTTGAGCCCCTCATCCAGCCATGAATGAGATGAGAGGTTGCCATCTTCACTTTACAAAGGAGGAGACAGAGGCCCTGGAGACTGAGTGCCTTGATCAAGGTCTTGAGTGAGGACAGAACGGCCATGGGTTATTTCATCAAAAATCACACAAGAAGATTGCTGCCAGGAAGTTATCCCAAGAGGGAGGGGGCTTATGCTGGGATTTGGTGGTGAGACCCTGTATCACCTCCTTGAGCCTGGCTGAGCCTCTAAGAGGATCCAGGAGGTGACCCCAATGTAGCATCTACAGGTGCTTCAGGGGGGAGGCCAGGTCTCTGGGTGGGGCCACAGGTCTGTAGAGGGGAGGGGGCTGTGGGCAGCCAGCTCAGATGCAGCATAGAAAGTCAGACTCCTGCAGTGCTTTCCACAGGCTTTATCTTTTTAGAGCAGTTTTAGGTTCACTGCAAAATAGAGCCATCATCCAGCCTCCCCCATCATAGCTTTGCTACAGGAGAACCTACATGGACATGAATCCTCCCAGGTGCACAGTTCACATCAGGGCTCGCTCTGTGTCATACACTCTATGGGTTTGGACACATGTGTGATGAACTGTATCCACCATGAAATGAAAGAGTTGCTCAGTCATGTCCGACTCTTTGTGAGCCTAGGGACTGTAGCCTGCCAGGCTCCTCTGTCCATGGAATTCTCCAGACAGGAATACTGAAGAGTGTTGCCAGTCCCTTCTCCGGGGGATCTTCCGGACCCAGGAGTCGAGCCCAAGTCACCTGCATTGCCAGTGGATTCTTTACCATCTGAGCCATCGGGAAAGGCCAGTATCCACCCCAGTGATACAGAGTCATTCTTCTGCCCCACTGAGCTCCTAGGTTTCTGTGTCCTGCCCATAGGAGGCCTGGGCGTAGCAGCCCCTTCCCCAAGCTGGGGATCCTCGGGGTTCCTTGGCTGTGAACAGAAACCCTCTCAATTTCCACCTCTGCTCGTGGGAGCTTCCTCAGCTACATCCCATGTGAGAGCTGGGCCATAAAGGAGGCTGAGCACCAAAGAATTTATGCTTTCAAACTGGTGTTGGAGAAGACTCTTAAGTCCCTTGGACTGCAAGGAGATCAAACCAGTCAATCCTAAAGGAAATCAACCCTGAATATTCGCTGGAAAGACTGATGCTGAAGCAGAAGCTCCAATACTTTGGCCACTTGATGCAAAGAGTCGAATTATTGGAAAAGACCCTGATGATGGGTAGGATTGAAGGCAGGAGGAGAAGGGGGAGACAGAAGATGAAATGGTTAGATAACATCACTGACTCAATGGACATGAATTTGTGCTAACTCTGGGAGGTGGTGAAGGACAGGGGAGCCTGGCGTGCTGCAGTCCATCCGGCCGCAAAGAGTCGGACGTGACAGTGACTGAACAGCAACAGCATAAATGTAGCATTTAGTTAGAGAAAAAGTTGTTGGTCACACACAGTGCCTGGTGCTGTGAAACGCGTTCACCACAGGCTCTGAGGAGCTGGGAGCTGGCAGGGGAGTCAGGCAGACAGTGAGGGGCTGAGACTGCATGTCTGTACTTGAGAAGTCTGGGTGTGCTTGTGGAGACTGAAATATTGAGTGAACGTTGACCAGGACCAGCTGCTAATTTGCCGGGCCCAGTGCAGGGTGAGGATGGGAGGCCCCTGGTGCAAGTTCATTAGGAATTTCAAGATGGTACCAGCACAACAGGAAAGCAAGTGGGGCCTCGGAGTACAGGGCCTGTGTGCCAACGCGGGTCACCTACAGGGACCCCAGACTCAAATATCACTGCTGTTGAGCAAAGAATGGGCATGCAAGCTAGAGCTTGGTCCAGACCTGCTCACAGTTGGGATGTGGCATTGAGGGGACATCTTCCCTGGAGCCACCATCCCGTCACGTGGGCAAAGCTGGCAGGGAGAGATGGTGGGAAAGTACGTCGGGGTGCCCGTGTCCCTTTCCCTGCGGTCAGGTTCCTGTGCTCCCAAGGATGCAGAGGGCGGCTCCCTGGGTAGGAATTCACCCTCTGGAGCCCGAAGAGAAACCAAGAGGGCTCGGTTTCTATTAGGGCCATGATGAGGGCCCACGACTCTAGCTTCCCTTGGGAGCAGAGAGAAGCAGGTTGACTTACCCAGCTCCAGAGGCCCTCCTGCCTGCAGACTTTCTGGAAAGTTCGCCTCTGGTCCTGAGAGCCACACACTCCCTGGTATCCTTGCTGCCAAACATGGAGGGAACGAGAGACTCTGATGGCCAGAGCAGCGATGGATGCCAGCAGATGGCAGAGGCGCCAGGCCAGGCGGCAGTCAGGTTGTGCTGGAATGGGGCCGAGGACAGGAGTCCTAACCTCCTGGGTTCTTAGTGAGTCCATTCGGAGAATGGATGGGATGCAGGAAACCATCTCAGAGGTCTGGAGCCTGTTGATGAAGCTCAAAAGGGCCTCTTACTATTATCTTCGAGTTCTCTTTCCTGGGACAAAGCTCTGTGTTTCCTAATCTTGCACTGCCCACATTTACTGAAGCAATGGGCTCAATCAATATTCAGTAAATGTTCATTTTTTTAAAAAGTCGAATTAAAAACTCAGTAAAATCACCCTTGAAAAGATGAGGATACTGATAAGTAAAATGAGGTGATCCTCAGCAATAACACTACTTTTTACAAAAGATGATTAAAATACCAGATAAAATGACCATGAAATCCTGGCCTTTGTTTCTTTTCAGAAACTGGATCTAGGCTAAAAAAAAGAAAAACCACCAAACTCCAATGCTTGGGTATATTTTAAGACTGGAATTCAGCTTTTATTTAATGTCTTTTAAAAAATTCATCCCTTTAATAGTTCAAATGAAGTTTGCTTGGTTTTATGTAAGTGAAATACCCAGACACCAGCAGGTTTTCCTGGAGAGGGCCCAGGACTTAGGGCCTGGACACTGGTTCCTATTCACTCCAGGCCGGAAAGCTGGGCACTGGATGTGACCTTAAATCTCCGGCCTTCCCTGTTCAGTGGCTCGGCCAGTCTGTGGATCTCAGATGTCTCTTTCTCCATGTGGTCCTTCCCCTCAGTAGTAACAGTGATGAAACAGCGTGAGAGGAATGAGAAGCTGTGGGACCAGAACTCAGAAAAACAGAGAACACCCTAGAACTTTGACTACTGTGTTTTTCATCCATCCACAGAGACTCTTCAGCGGGGGAAGAGCGGCAAGGCTCAGCATGCTCCATACCTTGCATGTTCTTCCCATGGACGAAAAGGAGTTTGCATTTCTCCACTGGTCTCACTGGGGCTCCCCAGGTGGCTCTAGTGGTAAAGAACCCACCTGCTAATGCAGGAGACATAAGAGACACGGGTCAGTCTCTGGGTTGGAAAGATCCTCTGGAGGAGGAAATAGCAACCCACTCCAGTATTCTTGCTTGGAGAGTCCCTTGGACAGAGGAGCCTGGCGGGCTGCAGTCCAGAGGGTCGCACAGAGTCAGACATGACCGAGCATGCGTGCAGGCACCTCTCAGCCAGGGCCGGGCTCTGGTCAGGATAGAGCCCCCGTGGCCTAGGTCAGGATTTCAGGGACGGCCACTGCCCCTTGGATCTGACCTGGGTCCACTGCTTGGCTTCCTCGGGTGTCCTGGCGCTGGGGGAGGAGGGCGTAGCTGAGCACTTCCCTGTGTCCTCCCCGCAGGCTTACGTCCTGCTGGGACAGTTCCTCCTGATGCACAAGAGGGAAGCCGAGTTTCAGAAGTGGCTCATCTGTTGCTGCGGAGCCACCGAGTTTGAGGCCCAGGAGTGTTCCAACTGCCTGAAGGAATGGTGCTCCTGCTTCCTGTAGACCCAGCCTGGCCCTGAGGAGCCTCCTGGAAAACAAGGCCTCTGCATCGACCCCGGGCTCCAGGTCGTTATTTCTCTTTTCGCTTTATTGACACAGGTTTGTTATAAAAAGCAGCTCAAGAAAATAAAAGAAGACAAATGCAAGCACAGTGACCTCCAGATTCCACCCAGAAACATTTGCCTTACGCTGGTATCATGCCAGCTGTCTCTTGCTGCTGCTGCTGCTGCTAAGTTGCCTCAGTCGTGTCCGACTCTGTGCAACCCCATAGATGGCAGCCCACCAGGCTCCTCCGTCCCTGGGATTCTCCAGGCAAGAACACTGGAGTGGGTTGCGTTTCCAATGCATGCATGAATGCTAAGTCACTTCAGTCATGTCTGACTCTGTGCGACCCCATGGACAGCAGCCTAACAGGCTCCTCCGTCCATGGGATTTTCCAGGCAAGAGTACTGGAGTGGGGTGCCATTTCTTAGCATATGTTTATCTCCAGGAAAGGATAATTTTATTTTAAAATGGGAATTCAATTTTAAGTTAGTGTAGTAGTTATCAACTGCTGCAGAACAAAGGAACCCAAAATGCAGCCGCTTAACAGGAACAATCATTTTATCTCACTCAGTTTCTGAGGGTCGGGAACGGAGAGTTGCTTGGCTGGGTGGGTCTATCTCAGGGTCCCCTGTGAGATTACAGACTGTGGGCCAGGGAGCAGGTTGGCCTGGGCTGGAGAAGCCACATGGTTTCTCACGTAGCTGGTGGCCTGAGACCTCGGCTGCTCTCTGAGGGGGGCCTCTCTCAGGCTTCAGTGACCTGGCTTCTAGGCTCTCCCAGAGCAGGTGACCCAGGAAGGAGTAAGAGGGCAGGAGGCCACCATCTTTCATGACCTCAACTCTCACACAACCTCACTTCTGCCTTGATTTGTTTTTATAACCACGTCCCTACGTCCTCAAAGGAGAATTAAACTTTTCTTGAAACAGCAAATAGTTCAGTTCAGTCACTCAGTCGTGTCTGACTCTCTGTGACCCCATGAACCGCAGCACGCCAGGCCTCCCGGAACTCCCGCAGTCCACCCAAATTCATGTCCATCGAGTCGGTAATGCCATCCAACCATCTCATCCTCTGTTGTCCCCTTCTCCTCCTACCCTCAATGTTTCCCAGCACCAGGGTCTTTTCAAATAAGTCAGGTCTTCGCATCAGGTGGCCAAAGTATTGGAGTTTCAGCTTCAACGTCAGTCCTTCCAGTGAACACCCAGGACTGACCTCCTTTAGGAGGGACTGGTNGAACCGCAGCACGCCAGGCCTCCCGGAACTCCCGCAGTCCACCCAAATTCATGTCCATCGAGTCGGTAATGCCATCCAACCATCTCATCCTCTGTTGTCCCCTTCTCCTCCTACCCTCAATGTTTCCCAGCACCAGGGTCTTTTCAAATAAGTCAGGTCTTCGCATCAGGTGGCCAAAGTATTGGAGGTTCAGCTTCAACATCAGTCCTTCCAATGAACACCCAGGACTGACCTCCTTTAGGAGGGACTGGTTGGATCTCCTTGCAGTCCAAGGGACTCTCAAGAGTCTTCTCCAACACCACAGTTCAAAAGCATCAATTCTTCTGTGCTCAGCTTTCTTTATAGTCTAACTCTCACATCCATCCATGACTACTGGAAAAACTGTAGCCTTGACTAGGTGGACCTTTGTTGGCAAAGTAATGTCTCTGCTTTTTAATATTGCTGTCTAGGTTGGTCATAACTTTCCTTCCAAGGAGTAAGTGTCTTTTAATTTCATGGCTCCAGTCACCATCTGCAGTGATTTTGGAGCCCCCCAAAATAAAGTCATCCACTGTTTCCACTATTTCCCCATCTATTTGCCATGAAGTGATGGGACCGGATGTCTAGTATGCAAACATTTTTAAGAGGATCACAGACAGGTTTTCGAGATACAATTTACATATGGTTTAACTTGTCCTTCTCAGGTGTGTAGTCCTATGAACGTTGACAAATGTGCTGTCCTGGACCACCACATGTTCATCCACCCCCAGAGAGTTCCCTTTAATCATCCCTCACCCCTCCCCAGCCCTTGGCAACCAAGGATCTGTTTTCTGTCCTCAGAGTTTTGATCTTTCCAGAAAACTGTATAAATGGAATTGCACAATATGTAGGTTTTTGAGATTGGCATCTTTCACTTGGCATAATTCAGCGAGGGTGGATCCATGATACAGGTTTCAACTTAAGAAATTTAGCAGCTGCTGTTGGTATCCACCTATATCCCGTGGACAATCACTGTCCTTGGGGATAGTGCTTCCCTCAAAAGCACTGAAATCTCCTTGGCTGAGGGGGTCTCTGGCTGCAGGAGTGGGTCAGCCCACGAACAGGGAAGAGAAGAAATGCCAGGAAGGTAACACCAGGGGAGCTCTCGGACTTGATGGAAGTTGACAGTCCGAACACCCCAGGTCCTCTTCCTGTGGGTGGGGCAGTTCTGAGGAGGTTTACCCTAGTTCCCCAGTGGGGCTGAGCCAGGTTCCCCACAAAGAGAGGCCCCTCTCTAATACCTAGCCCCATATCCTCCCCGCTACATCCTGTGTTTCCAATAGCCTGCCCAGCCTTCCTGTAACTTTCCCTCCACCCCGATAGACACACACACACACACACACACACACACACACACTGAAATACTCAAATTTAGCACACAAACACTGAAGTACTCAAATTTAGAGTCTGCTTCCAGAAGAACCCAAACTAAGACAACCATGTTAAGACTTAATTTTAATAGAAGAAAAAAGGTGGAACAGCGCTGAAAGAATTGCTGAACTTTACTGAATTTTTTCTTCATCACTAGATATAGTCATTTCTAAGTTCATTTCTTCTGAGTTTAAAGAATAATGTGAGGCAAACAGTAAGAGAGAGGTTAGCATCCTTAGGTTTATTTTAAACTCTGTTTTTCAATATTGGACAGTATAAACTTCCACTGGGTGGGGGAAAAAGGAAATCAACACTCTAACTTCTTCCCTCTCATTTTTAAATTGGTTTTATTGTTGCTTTAAAAATGTTTTTTTATTGTGGTATAGTTACTTTACAATGTGTTAGTTTCTATTGAATAGCAAAGTAGAACAGCTATATGTTTACATATATCCTCCTTTTTTTGAATTTCCTTTCCATAAGGTCACCGCAGAGCACTGAGCAGAGTTCCCTGTGTTATACAGTAGACTCTCATTCTGTTTTATACATTGTTGTATATTTGTGTCAACCCCAGTCTCCCAGTTCATCGCACCTCCCTTTCTCCCCTTGGTGTCTGTGTTTGTTCTCTATGTCTATGTCTATTTCTGCTCTGCAAATAGGTTCATCTGTACCATTTTCTAGGTTTCACATTTATGTGTTAATATATTTGTTTTTCTCTTTCTGACTTCATGCTCTATGACGGTCTCTGGGTCCTTTTAATTTCTCAAGGTTTAGAACGCGTATATGTCCTTCCCATAAGCGTAACCCCTATAATTATTTAGTCTTAGTTTAATATTTAAGAGCTTACCATCAATCTTTGTTAGTATCATCATTTAAAAAATCATAGCCTTGTCATTCTCCAATTCTTTACTTTGATACATTTTTTGTTGGTTGAGGTAGACAGAATCAATCCACCTCAATCGGAAAGGATCACAGTATGCTGTGGGCTTTACAGGTGGTGCTAGTGGTAAAGAACTTGCCTGCCAATGCAAGAGACATGAGACGCGGGTTCAATCCCTGGGTTGGGAAGATCCCCTGGAGGAGGGCATGGCAACCCACTCCAGTATTCTTGCCTGGAGAATTCCATGGACAGAGGATCCTAGAGGGCTACAGTCCACAGCGTCACAGAGTTGGACAGGACTAGTGTCAGGAGAGCTCTGATCGCAGTACTCAGGTACATGGGAACTCCCTTTCAATGCCTGCTCCTGTGAGGACCATGGCCATGGAATGGAGATCTGGTGACTCACTCCCTGTATTTCAAAGTCTCTGCCCAAAGTGGTACATTCCACGGATGCTCACATTTCATTGGTCAAAGCAAGTAACATCATCCTTAACTCCAAGGGTCAAGAATTCTTCTGCATTCAGAAGAAGCAGAACTATTTTGTGAGAGTAACAACCAAGACCACCCTCATTCAATGAAGCTCATTATTGTTTCTCTGGATGCCTCCCAAGTGTTATGTTTCCTACATTCATAACATGGTTGGGGTCTTTCTATTGCGGTCTGAGTAACTCCTTCTAAATCTGCTTCTCTAGTTCTCCTCAAGGAGAGGCCGAGGAGGATCCCACGTAAGCCAATGGGTTGGTCCAAAGACTTAAACAGCTGCATCTCCTGGGAGCTCAGGTTCTGACTGCCCAGAGTCTGTCCCTGTTGCCGCCTGCACAGCCCACCCTGAGATCAAGTCTCTGCTGAAATAGTCACGGTGTTTAGAAGTCACCTCCCTGCCCAGGATGGGAGCTGGTTGGCTCCAGAGAAGGAAGAGGGAAGTAGCTTACCCCTCACTCCCTCCCACTCTCCTCCAACACTGATGAAATTCATCCCTTACACCAGGTTGGTGTCCAGGATCCTGTAGGAAGGTTGGGAGCTGAGAAGCCTAGAGGAGTTGAGCCCCAGGCTGGAGGTGCCTCTGCAGAAGGACCTAGCCCAGTAGACTCGAGTAGCTGTTCCCTGTGTGATATCACTGGTGGGACATCTGGGTGAACCCTGTCCCCCCAGATCTTCCCCATGAACACCAGGGATGCTCTGCATCAGCCATTCGATTCCTTCCATTCAGTTTTGTCTTCCTAGTAGGTAAAATTACTGGCTTCAGTTCTTCCCTTCTCCCGGTATTTCTCTACCCCCATTATGTGATCTTGCAGCCTCCCATTAGAGAAAGAGTAACTCCCAGCCCCCTTGGGAGTTATTCTCCCCAAATTTGTAACTCTCCCCCCAAAACTACCATCCAGTGTTTTGTTGTATTTCTTTCCACTCTTTCTTCACTTGAACAGGTGTCCATTTGTTAATAACAGGTTTATTGAAACCTATTTCACACATCATAAAATTCACTCTTTCAGAGTGTACAATTCAGTGGCCTTTGGTGTATTCCAGAGTTGTGCAGCCACCACTGCTATTCAATTTCAGAATATATTCATCACCCCCAAAAGGATCTCCCATTAGCAGTTCCCTTAGCCGTCACCCCTCCCTGCCCCCCAGCCAGCCCCTGGGAACCACTAATCTACCTTCTGTCTCTATAGATTTGCCTATTCTGGACATTTCGTAAAAATAGTATTGTATACTCTGCAGGCTTTTGTGACTGGCTTCTTTCAGTGAACATAAGGTATTCACGGCTCATCATGGTACAGTGAGTGAGTGCGTCCATTTAAACAATAAATGGAGATCTCATCAAACATCGGGAAACATCTTGCTTCCTTCATTTATATGTTTAAAATTTTTTCCTCATCATTAATCTTTGAAAAATACTCTTTAGCAGTTATATAACAATTCATCAGATCTATATGCAATAATGTATTGAATTGTTCCTAGTTTTGGACTTCTGGGTTTCTATGAGCAGGCAATTGTGTTTTATTGAAGGAGTGAATGGTTTATTGGGTGAATGAATGAATGTATGAGTGGATGGGTGAATGAATGGAGGCTTAAACATGAATCTTTGCAGCATTTCCTATTTCTCCTTTAGGAAGATGCTGAGAAAAGGATCTACAGTAGAGAAATGGACAGTTTTTAAGTTTTTCATTCTTACTGCAACTGCTTTTCTAGGAAGTTCGACCCAATCCGCTGAACAAGGCTTTGAGTTCATCTGACCACATTTCACTCCATGAGTAAAACTGAATTCCTTATCATGGCCCAGGAAGGCCGGCAGTCTGGCCTGTAATCCCTTCTGTGTCTGCCCTCCACCCCCGCCCCAGCCAGGCTGGCCTCCCTGTTGGTCACACCCACTTGCTGGCAGTGGGGCTGGTGGCCTCCACGCATCTGTCCCCTGTGCCTGGAGCCCTTCCCCAGCCCCTCAAGGCTCACTGCTACCTTTCAAGGCTCTGCCTAAGAGACACTTCTGTGCAAGTTCCTCCTGTTCAAAATGTCACCCCCAGCAGCCCCTGTCTCCTCCCCCAGCTTAATTTTCTTTTTCTCCATAGCACTTACCACCTTCTAATATACTGCATAATATGCTTATTTTGTTTATTGTTTCAACCCCCTAAAATGAATAATTTGGGCCTGGCCCAGTGTCTGGCATGGGGAGGCGTTCAATAAATAAGTGTGGAATTGAGTTGGCGGCCAGCATGGAGGGCTCTCCCTATTAAATCAGGGGCTTCCTCCCCTAGAGGCTCTGTCTTCCATCAAGTCCTAGTCAATGTGCTTTCTTGACTCAGCTCTGGAGCCAACTGGCCCAGCCACTGCCTCGAGGACTGTGGATTCTGCCTAGTAGTGAAACCTGGAGGAGGCGGCCCCTGACAAACACGCCCCAGTGACTGGAGAGCGCTAAGGGGTGTTACTGGCAGGAGCCCAAACCTTCCCAGGGCCCACACAAAACAGAGTGCACCAGTGACCACACAGCCCCTTGGCCTTGGAGCTGCCTGTCAGGGCCTGGTGTCCTCACTAGCCTCCAGAGAGCAGCTCCAACCCAGACACAGATGGCAGCCTCCAGTCTCTGCAGAGCAGGCGGCTTCCTGGTGCACACAGCACGTTAAGGGGGGAGAAGAAGCCCCCGCAGTAAGCCAGGACTCCCCTCTCGGCCAGACAGGCAAAGCAGCAGGGCGTTCCTCAGGGGCCTCCCATTGTGGGCCACTTCCGGCCAGTCTCCCAGGGGCTTCCAGGGCAGCCAGAGGATCAAAATCTCCAAATCCACATGGCGATGTTTTTAAAGGGCCCACGAGTCAGTGGATGCTGGCGCTTCATCATTTATGGTCTCGGTGTTGGTCCTGAGCCAAGGACGCACATTCATAAGTGGCCCCAGCCCCACAGCCACCCCCAGGTCACCCCCATCAGCAGACCGGCCCACCAGGAGGGCCAAAGGGCTTCCCTCCTGATATGCCCCATAAATCCACTGCCCACCCAGACAGCCTGCCCAGCCCCAGGACCCAGCCACTGCGGAAGGGGCCACTTGGTCCTTGCTGGGACCATTTCTGGAATTCGTCCTTCAGAATGACTATTAACTCTCAAGATATACTCTTAAATATTTCCAGTGGGTCAAATCTACATCTTCTGAAGGTCCATTTGAATTTGGAGGGAAATAAAGTTATTTAGAGCAAAGTCTGGTGAATAGGATGAGTGACTGAGTTGTGGAACACGATTGTTTAGAATTCCCCATTTAAGTGTGTACACACAGAAAGACACACAAATTATAAATAGGCAGCTTGGTGAGTTTTAGGGAATGGAATACAGCCCAGATGGAGAACAGGTTTCTACCGGCAGCCAGGAGGCCCTTAAGGCCCCTTCAGACAGGTCTACCTTCCACAGGCTATCCTGACTTCTAGCAGTAGAGACAGTTTAGCTTGCTCTTGAACTTGATGCAATGGGAGCCTGCAATGTGTACACTTCTGTGCCTGGCTCTTTCCATGTTTGTTTGCAGGATTCATGCATGCTAATGAAGGCACAACTCTTTCTTTTTCGTGACTATATACCTTTCCGCTACACAACGGGACTAGCTTGTTTATTGACAAATAGTGCTGCAGAAAACATTCTTGTACCTGTCTTTTGGTGGATGTATTCTCATTTGGGCATATACCCAGAGCAGAATTGCTGGCTCAAAGGGCATATGTGTGTTTAGACACAGTAACATAAACATTTCTTGAGAGGCTTGGATCTTGGGACGGGCACAATGTACTTCTCATACTGGCATTTCAGGATCCCTACAAATAATTTCAAACTCCCTATCTCTCCCTAAAACCCAAGATTCCAAAGCACCCATCCAGGGAAGTCATCATTTAAAGTTTTAGCTTTTTGTTCATCATGGATTTTTTACATAAAGCGTCTGCCTACAATGTGGGAGACCCAGGTTCAATCCCTGGGTCAGGAAGATCCCCTGGAGAAGGAAATGGCAACCCACTCCAGTATTCTTGCCTGGAAAATCCCATGGACAGAGGAATCTGGTAGGCTACAGTCCACGGGGTCACAAAGAATCGGACAAGACTGAGCAACTTTCTTTCTTTTCGAATTTTTAAAACATCATGTTAAAATGTTATGTATCCAGACTCCTGGTTCTAGGTACCCCTTCAAAGTGGAGCTCAAGGCAAGTGCCTCCCTGCTTCTCAGCGGCTGCAGCCCTGGCCTTGTCTTCTTGTCAAGGTCCCTCTCAGCAAAGAGCCTGGCCTTGGGGTGGTGTCCCCCACCAAGTGAGGCTGAGTGAGAGGAGAGGAGGCTGTCCCATCATTGTGGCCCAGAGAACTTCACAGTCCTTTCCCTCTCTGCCACTCCCTGAGGTCTGCCAGGCTGGGAGGCTGGCTGTTGAAGAAGCATGGCCCTGGGCAGGTGGCTGGAAGTTCCCAGCTCACCTCCCCACCCCCCGAGGCTGCCCTCCTCCCGCCAAGCCTCCTGCCACCTTTGAAATCCGCCCAGGGACCCCATTCATCTCACTTCCCTGGAGTCATTCTGAGTTGAATCCTGTGAATCTTCCAAATTGAAGGCACCTTTCACAACAGTTTGGTAGAAAAACACAATCGTCACCCATCTGAAGCTATAGACTTTTCCCCAGAGCTGTTCGGTTTCGCTTCACTGTCCCCAGGTTCCAGGTTTCACTCCTTTTTGCTCCACAGCTGCTTTTCTCTGTCTCTCCCCACCCAGCCCCTGCAGGTGCTGCTGCCCAGGGCTCAGCTGGGAGGGGCTTTGGCAGTTTCTGTGGAGGTCAAGGTGTCAAGGGAGGCAACAGCTTTCTTTAAAATGAAAATGAGACTATTTCCCAGCCAAGTAGGGCAGCTTGCACCCCGACAAGGACCAAATACCTCAGAAAACTGTATACTGCCGCTCCCCTAAGTAAACAAGCCCGTTCTATGAATTCATGGAGGCTGACCTACTCCCTCACCCCTCACCCCACAGCCCTACAGTCCCCTCCCAGATGCATGCTGAAGGAGAAAGCATGAATCACAGCCCCCACACTGGAAACCACCCAGATGTCCATCAGTGGTAAAACGGTTCGTTTTGTTGCTTGTCGTGTCCAGCTCTTTTCAACCCCATAGACTGTAGAGATTCTCCAGGCAAGAACACTGGAGTGGGTTGCCATTTCCTTCTCCAGGTAAAATGGTTCTTTAAAAAAAGGCAAAAATAAATAATCATCAATAATAACCGTAACAAATAAAAAGAAGTAACAGCTCAGTCGTGTCCGACTCTTTTCAACTCCGTGAACTGTAGCTGGCCAGGCTCCTCTGTCCATGTGATTCTCCAGCCAAGTAAATAAACGGATGAATAAATGCCATCCAGTGGAATATCCTGCAGCAGTGAGAATGAACAACTGTGACTATGTACACAGAATGTTATGCTGAACAAAAGCCAGGCACGGAACATGTGCTGGGTGATTCCGTGCCTGTGGGGCACTGCCATCCGACAAAAGGGGCTGCCTTGCGGGGACAGGCTGCAGGTGGTGCAGGGCTCTGGGGCAGGTGTGGCTGTGGCTCTTGAGCTGGGCTGCTGTGTTTGTGAAAATGCATCAGACTGTACATTTAAACACCTGTGCATGTTTCTACATATCTGTTACATTTAAATGAGTCAGGAGCAACAGGCAGCTGTCTCCCCTCCCCACTG
>SJYQ01096401.1:24985-41984 GCA_006410935.1 Redunca redunca | reverse complement strand
AGGATTGTGTTTTGTGCCTGTTGAGATCCTCCCTCTGTGTGGGGCTGTGTTACAGGGACCTCGGTGTGTTTATCTAAGTAATGAACAGCCTATTTTTAACACTCAGGGGTCACTTCCCAAGACTGATCTTACCTGAGAAGGAATCCCAGAGGAAGAGGAAAGCGAGGAGTCAGAATGACTCGTTCCGAGGTAAGAGGCATAGTCCTTTTGTTTGCTCTTCTGTCTCTCTTTCCTGAAATGCTGCTTCTTTGGACTTGATAAGCTCCTTAACTTCTGAACGAGTTTGTTTGAACTTACCCATGGTCATCATCCCAAGGGACCCGTTGCCCTCCTGGCACGTCAATGTGACAGAAAACAGTATTGCCAGCCAAAGAAGCTCACTCAAACTTTTAAGTCTTGAGTTTTTATTGGGGTTTAGCTACATAGGCGGGATTGATAACATCTCCAGCATTCTCTACTCCTTAGAAGTTGGGCTAATAAGCTCACCTGCTCAAAGCCCCAAACCTCTAGTCATTTCCTTGGTCTTTGTGAAATGGCCACCCTCACAACCTGAGTCATCCCATTATTAAACTAGGGGCCCACCGTAAGTCATGTTATTAGCATAAATAATCAGGGCCCACGGAGAGTAATAAAGCCACTTCAGTCACTAAGGAAATTCCAAGGGGAAAAAAACTTAAATTCCAAGAGTAGTTAACTTCCACAACCTGGAGGCCAAAGCCTGCCAAATTCTTTTTTTTTTTAGTTTTAATATTTATTTACTTTTGGCTTTACTGGTATTTTGCTGTTGCACTTGGGCTTTCTTGTGGTGGAGCTCGGGCTCTAAGGCATGGGTTCAGTCATTGCATTAACAACTGGCAGCCTCTGGAGCAGGTGGGTTTCGGTAGTTGTGGCTCACTAGCTTAGTTGGTTCAAGGTATGTGGGATCTTCCCTGACCAGGGATGGAACCCATGTCCTCTGCGTTGACAGGCAGGTTTTCAGCACTGGACCATCAGGCAAGTCCCTAAAGTCTTTATTACACAACGCTGAAACCTAAATCTTTCCTTTATGCCCTTTGATTTCCGCCCCTCCTCTGATGTTTGTTGTTACCTTGGAATACCTCACGTGTTGCATTATTAAAAAGTATTTTGTTGTGTTTACCTTCTATTTTATTGTTCAAATAATGTCTAAGTCTCCCTTGACGTGAGCTTCTTTGGCTATCTTGTAGCTATTTTGCTTCATTTAGTTTGAAGTTTCACTAGTCTATACAGTGATAACTTCATCTGTAATTTGGCAGAATTACAGATTTACAGATTGTAATTACAGAAATCTGTAATTTCCCTCTATTTAGGTTTTTTCATTTTTAAATTCAAGATTGTGTTGGCTCTCCTAGATACAGCTGAGACTTATATTTGAAATGTCCATGTTTGTGTTGAGTTTGAATTGTTCTGAATTTGCAGTCACTGAAGTCTTTATGTCACCACATCTTCCAAGTAAAACTTGTGATTTTCAGTAAAGGTTTACATTTCTGCACATAGGTCTGGAAATGTGTTCTAAATAGGTGTCATGGTATATTTGCTAATAAAATGTTTACTATTTCTCATATTGTGTATCTGATCATTCAAAACTGTTTTCAGTAAACCCAGGTGGCTTAGTGGTAAAGAATCCGCCTGCCAAAGCAGGAGAACTGGATTTGATCCCCAGGTTGGGAAGGTCCCCTGGAGAAGGAAATGGCAACCCCCTCCAGTATTCTTGCCTGGGAAATCCCATGGACAGAGGAGTCTGGATGGCTACAGTCCATGCGGTCCCAAAGTGTTAGACATGATTGATGTGACTTAGCAAGCATTCATGCATAATTTGTAAATGTTTGTTTTACCATAGATGGTAAAGTATACTTGAGTTTAAAAAAAGGTGGATTAAAAATGTTTCTTCCAAAAGATCTGTTACTTAGGGAAGGTTCCTTTTACCTTAAGTGTCTTCATGTGTACATATGTGTATGCAGGTATAAACCTAATGTTTATATAAATGCCATCATCATTTCATGAATATTTTTATTCATCCTAACCTTTGAAAATTGTTCTTCATATTTTCCATTGCCTTAGATTATATCATTTTAGTGAAATGAATATATAGTTCCATTTTAATATATGTATGCATGAAAATACTCATATGGTTTGATCAGTTATTTTTCTTGTATTTTGTATTCTTCACAGAGAAACGTCTATGAACTTTCTTTAGAATTGTCCCTATGTATTTGTCTGTGTATTATTAAGGTTTAGAGTACATAAAGTGAAGTAAATCTAAGCTGTTTAAGGAATGTTTGCTGCATATTTGCAAAAAGGTGGAACAACAACATAATTGATTTTAAATTATTTCCATTACACACCCAAGCCTCTGAAAACTCTCAGAAAGATAGATAGTATATTCTAAATAGTTAAAATGATTGTTGCTACTGAGGATGCTATCATATTTGAACTGTAAAATTTGTAAAACACTTGAAGTTCAAAAGTAAGTATGAATGCTTACCTTACTATTGTATTTCATTACTATTCAAAATGGTCATTCATGGAGCAGAATTTTGAACATCACTAGTTAAAAGAAGCTTGTTAACAATACTCTGAAATAAATTAAGCTTGTTAAAATAAATGGCACAAGAACTCTTGGGTCAGAGTATGCTTTTAAAAAATATTACCTGTTTCCTTGATAGACAATTCATCCTGTGTCATACAAATACAGCACTCAAAAATAAATATGCCCATGTTGTTCTGATTATTTTATCATTTCTTTTCCAGATCAGAATAGTTTCTGAAATTGTGTGTGGGTCATTTCTCATATTTTGGGGGGTTAGGATTATGGTAGAAAATATTGCTGTGTAAGTCATATTATAGTATAACACCAGTTCAGTCCTGCTCCCAGAACTGAAATAATGAGATGAATCGCATGTATGGATTTCCTCCAGTAAACTCTTTCCCTTTGGTAAATCTGCCTAGTCACAACCCTCCCTCTTGAGATATGGGTTGTCTTCTGACCTTATGACCATTGTTAATTCCATGTTTCCTTGGTAATGGTAACTACACCTTTGGTTTTCTGATCTTTATCTTTGTCAAAGAAATTCCTTAACAGCCTATATATGCTCACGCAGAGATCATTAAAGCATCCTTGTTCCATCAGAGCCTGGGTCCCTGTGTCTTTCTTTCTTTCTTTCTCTCTCTCTCTCTCTCTCCCTCAGGCTAATTCTCTGGAGCGTGGAAACTGCCAAGCTCACTTTCTCACCCGGGCTTTCAAGACCTCCTCGAGAGGATGCCCTGTGCCTTTGTGAGCGGTACAAGCCCTGTGTCAAGGGCTTTATTAGTTCTCTGCATAAACCAGGGAATATCAGCCTCTTCTCTCTTTTGCTTTCTTATTGTTAATTCCAGACCACCAGTTTCTGGTCCATTAAAGGACCGCAACACTAGGCTTAAGATCATGGAAGGCATATATGAACTGAAATTTGCATACAACACATTTTTAAAATATTTATTTATTTGGCTGCACTGGGTCTTCTTGTGGCAGGAAGGATCTTCAGTCATCCTTGTAGTTTTCAGGTTCTTTGGTTGTGACATGTAAACTCTTAGCTACAGCATGTGGGATCTAGTTTCCTGATCAGGGAAAGAACCAGAGCTCCGTGCATTGGGAGCTCAGGGTCTTAGTCACTGGGTCATCATGAAGTCCCCGAACTAACATTTTTTAATGATAGATTCAGATCATAGTTTCCATAATAGTGCCAAAATACCCATGCAGTGATAATGGATTCTTCCATGTACTTCTTACCCCATGACTCATGTTCACTGGTTTCCGTGTTTCTGTGAGATTCCCATGATATGAATTTTGTTTTTTCACTTGAACAACTGTCTTTGAAGGAAAAATGCGGAATGTGCCTAAACTATCACAATTAACGGAGTAACTTCGTGTCTTCTTACTTTCTTTCTGCTTTGGAAAACGAACACTCATGTGTGTTTAGCAGAGATGCTGGGTTTTGGGAGTGGTGGTTTTCATCCCAAGCCCAGGTCTGATCTTTTCCAGTACACTCCATGCTCACATCACAGTCTCATCACAGTTTTGTATTTTCCAAAATGTTTACAAGAATCTTATTAGTCCTAATCTATGCTCAACTGTATTAAAATTTAAAATACAGCTCAGTGCAAATAAAGAGTATCATCCTCTAACATGATGTACATTTTAATCCATTCAAAATTATCTGAGTTTAGTGACATGAAAAATCTTCTCTCTTCCTCTTAATGAGCATATAGCCCCATTTGAATGTATGTCTGTACTCCGTGGAGATGAGTTTGAGTAGGCGCTGGGAGTTGGTGATGGACAGGGAGGCCTGGCGTGCTGTGGGCCATGGGATCACGAAGAGTCGGATACGACTGAGCAACTGAACTGAACTGTGTGTATGAAAATATTAACATGACTTGATCAATTTTTTCATTTTCTTCTTTTCTTTTTGCTTTGTTTTTCTGAAGAACTTCTGGAGAAGGGAATGACTACCCATTCCAGTATTCCTGCTTGGGAATTTCTTGGACAGGGGAATCTGGCAAGTTAGAGTCCATGGGGTCACAAAGAATGGGACATGACTGAGTGACTAAAACTTTTGTCTTTAGTATTCTTTACAGTTACAGAAACTTCTATCAACTTTTCTTAGAGTTGTCTCTGTGAATCTGTCTCTGTTTTATTAGTTAAAGTCTAAAGTACATAAGATGAAGTAAAGTTTAAGCTTTGCTATTTAATGGCTGTTTGTTAAAATATGTGCCAAAAAAGTACAAGAGCGACATTACTAATTTTTAGTTATTTCTCTTGCACTTTCAAGACTCTGATAAAAACAATCAGAAAGATATAGAGTATATACTAAATAGTTAAAATGATTCTTTCTGCCAAGGTTGTGATTACCCAAAGAGTGAAGAGCAGGTAAAACCAAGGAGGGTCTCAGAATGCAGAAACTGAAAAACCAGACCCGTATTGTCTCATGTCTGGAAATTCTTTTCCAACTCGCACCCAGACCATGACATTTTTGGTGCCTTGTTCAGAGACGGAGTCTCTTGTCCCCCATCCTCGCTTCTGCTTTCTCAAAGGAACCCTCTTCCAACAGGCAACTGCTGTGGCGGCAACTTGGGAACTCTGGCCAGGGTTACCCTCTGGTGTGTTCCAGATGCCCCACTGCTCACTGCACCCAAAGTAACTGCCATTTGAATGGGTAAGGCTCTCTCCTTTGTCTTTTTTGCAACTGAGGATTATGCCAAGCAATATTCTGTGGGCACAGATCAGACACATAAAAGCCATTAGGGTGCCTGCCACAGAAAGACTCCCATGTGAGGATAGGGGGCACACAGAACGGATCAGGCCACAAGGGCATCCGCCCACAGCAAGACAACTTCCGTCTACCATGTCAGGCACGTAGTGGTTGAAGCAAAACAGAGACCATTGTTCCCAGGCCACTGCCTCCCGGATATATTGTAAGTTGGATTCCTCAGCCTTCTTCCCTGTCACTTTCACTTCTTTCCTTTTTGGTCCAGATTAATTTATAGGAGCCTGGGTGTTGCCTCTGAACCAGCCCAAGAGTGCCTTCCACGTTTCAGGGAATCACCAAATGATGAGTCACCTGGTTGCTCCTGGGAATCTCTGTCTTTCTCTGCCCGTGTCACCTGGTGGCTTAGCTGCAGGGCTCTCAGAGGTCTCCTCTCACTGTTGGGTGTGACTGTTGGGCCGCTCGGCCATTCTGTGCCCTCAGTCGCACGGAGAGATCGCTGGGGGAACGGGATGCCTTTCTGTCAGCCAGTGACTCTCAGTACTCCCATTCTATGGTACATAGGCTATGAGTGGGTTCTGTTACATCCCAAAAGACTCTGTCATACTGAACCCTTGGCTACATTGTCAGAAACTGGAAACTTTTGACCCTCCAAAAGGCCTGGCTCCAATACAAATGGGGGACCCCCAAAAATGGCCTCTGAGTGGCACATTAGGTTTTTCCAAAAGAAGAAAAAGGACTCAATTTCCTTACGTTCTGTTGCCTCCCTGTGTCCTGTCCCTCTCTGTCTCTCTCTATCAGATTTCCTAGATGGCCCCTACTCGACCTTTCATACCACATGATCTCTAGGAAAGGATTCTGAGGTTCCCTTTGGTCCAGGTCTTTCTTCTATATTCAAAAGCCTGAAAGATCAAAAACTGTCCTAACATTCTAAAGAATCCCCTTTAAGGAAGCTTATCTTTCAGGTGGAGAGGGAACCAAGCTTCCCCCACTCTGGAACATCCTAAAGAATTCCCTTCTGAGTACTCCTGTTTCTCAGGGCTGGGAAGGACCAAGCTTCCCTGCCAGTCCTGCAAATTCCCTTAACCCTTTGGATTCTTCTGATGGGACAAAGACCTCACTTCCCACCATAGGGACAGTCCAAAATTTTTATGAGCTGAAATGCCTCTGATATCAGAGTCAATTTGAGCATTATTTGGTCTATATTTTAGCTATAAAACTAAGACTACAGAAAGGAAAGATAACTTTTTGACACAGGATGGCCCTGATATTCTTTAGACTCTGGAGAAAACTGGTTGAAATGAAATTTTCTTTACCTTGGAAACAGCAAAACTGGTTCTTTTTGCATATGTATTTTAAAGCAACTAGTTTGTTAACAGCTAGCTTGGAGAAGGAAATGGCAACCTACTCCAGTATTCTTGCCTGGAGAATCCCAGGGGTGAGGGAGCCCAGGGGGCTACCGTCTATGGGGTCTCACAGAGACACGACTGAAGCGAATTAGCAGCAGTAGCAGCAGCAGCAGCAGCAGCAGCTTGTTAAAAGGCCTGCCTAGGGAAAAGCTTGTAGTTAACCCTTTCCATGTCCTTGAATGTCACTGCCCACTTTGCCTGAGACCTGACTCAGCCTTAGGCAAATCAGAACTTCAAGCCAAACAAAGAAACAAAAAAAGGGTCAAAGAGATGTTTTAAATATTAAGCAGGAAACTATGAAATCTCTGTTTGTATGTCTGGATTTATGTATGTCTCAGTGTGCATTTTTTTAAATAATATTGCTGAAGTTCTAAATGAGTTCTAATTTAATTGGCCTAAAGGGTTTCTCTGGTGGCTCAGAGGTTAAAGAGTCTGCCCGCAATGCAGGAGACTTGGGTTCGATCCCTGGGTCGGAAGATCCCTTGGAGAAGGAAATGGCAACCCACTCCAGTATTCTTGCCTGGAGAATCCCATGGACGGAGGAGCCTGGTGGGCTACAGTCCTCGGGGTCGCAAAGAGTTGGACACGACTTCACTCACTTCACTCAAAGGAAGGTAAATGCTTACAAATCAGACAATTCTAACTCCAAGAGAAATTTACCTAAATGAATTTCAGATTCACGTGAACTGGGAAATACTCAATATTAAATATCTAGCATTAATGTTTGTTTGCTAATCTAATGTAGATATGTCTAAGAGTCATTAAGCACAGTATTTTCATTGTGCCTAACTGTATTATTACTTACATATTGTTATATTTTTATATCTGTTACAAGTTTCTCAACCAGGAAAGTACATCTAGGAAAGGAAAAAAAAAAAAATTCAAAGAAAATGTAAAACAGATATGATCTTTCAGAGAAACTCTTTTAAGAATAATTATACTTTAGAAATGTCTCTCTAAAACATTCTCTAGATTTTGGTATCCTGACTTTCTAGGGCTGTGCCAAACTAAGTGATGGAAGTTTATTGAATAGCTAGGTCATTTCCAAATAAAATAAGATTCTGAAACATTCATTACTGAGGACTAACTTTCCTCTTATAGAGAAACTAGAGATTTTGGACTATTCATGAATAATGCTTGATGCCATCCTGAGAATGGCATCTAGATTTTCTTTTAGAAATTATCACTGTTATTTATATTCAACAATCCACAGAATGCTTCAGTCCTTGGCTGCTTAAGGAAAGTAGTGTATTTTCAGTAAAGAAGGTATCAGGAAAGAAATTACAGTTTATGAAGAGAAAAGGAAATAGGTCTGACTTACAGGTGGCTGTTTCAAGATGGGAGAACAAAGTAATGGGTACAGAAAGTGATAAGGTTTCATAGAAAGTGGATGCCAAGGGAAGAGTTTTGTGCATAAATACATGTTTTCTTGAGATGTTGAGCTGCCTT
Organism: Redunca redunca; assembly: GCA_006410935.1. Lineage (NCBI taxonomy): Eukaryota > Metazoa > Chordata > Mammalia > Artiodactyla > Bovidae > Redunca > Redunca redunca. The sequence continues at coordinate 33,865 of SJYQ01096401.1, read as the reverse complement.
TGATAATGGATTTTAAGTTTCTTTACCTCTGAAGTGATCTGTTCTGTTTACCTTTGAAATCTTTGTTACTTTGGCTAAGTGAATATATTGTTTCCCAGTGATCTATATGATTTTATCTGACTGAGTGTTAAAACCCCTTTTGATATTTGTCCACAAAACTTCCTAAATGACTTGACTTCTAGCTGATTTTGGAATGCTTCAGAGGGCCCCTGAGACATCCCAGGGAGCTATTAAACTACCTGGGTTCATTGGACATGTAAAGTTACATGGGAAGTACTGTTGAAGGGGTGATAAATCTCTGATTATGCTATTTGGTTGATGTTACTAATATAGATACCCTAAAATTATGTGGAGTTCATATAGATCTGATATGCCCTAATAAAATGTGGTCAACTATAATTCTACTTATACTGTTAAAGTGTTACAAGTCACAGCAGTGACCAGGCTACATTGTCAATTGCAGTTTAATCAGATTTAAACATGCCTTCTATCGTTTCACTCTGATGCCTTTGTACTGCTATTTCAAGATTTATGGAAAAGATTTTTCTGAGGTTAACCGATAAACAAGTTTTGTTTGCTATCTGATGAAAAAGGCAAAATGGCTGTCTGAGGAGGCTTTACAAATGGCTGTGCAAAGACGATAAGCCAAAAGCAAAGGAGAGAAGGAAAGATATAACCATTTGAATGCAGAGTGCCAAAGAATAGCATGGAGAGATAAGAAAGCCTTCCTTAGTGATCAATGCAAAGAAATAGAGGGAAACAATAGAATGAGAAAGACTAAAGATCTCTTCAAGAAAATTAGAGATACCAACCAGTCCATTCTAAAGGAGATCAGTCCTGGGTGTTCATTGGAAGGACTGATACTAAAGCTGAAACTCCAATACTTTGACCACCTCATGCGAAGAGTTGACTCATTGGAAAAGACTCTGATGCTGGGAGGGATTGGGGGCAGGAGGAGAAGGGGACGACAGAGGATGAGATGGCTGGATGGCATCACTGACTCGATGGAGGTGAGTTTGAGTGAACTCTGGGAGTTGGTGATGGACAGGGAGGCCTGGCGTGCTGCGATTCATGGGGTCGCAAAGAGTCGGACACAACTGAGCGACTGAACTGAACTGAAGCTGGTACCAGACTGGAATTTAGTGTAATCTCTATGTTAATAGAACAAAGTTTTCTTGGGATGCAGCTTTCAATAAGAGATTATGAATTTCTTTGACTTTAAGTGATTTATATTCATTTTAAAAACCTTTTGTTACTTTGGTAAATAAGCACTACTTAAGATTATGGTACATGTAGACAAAGCTCATTCTTCTTCTACAAAAATAACCCCTCGTGGTTAGACTTTTGCCATCCTGATGTCCTTAAAAAATGGCCATAGTCTGCTCCTAAATTGGGGAATTAAAAATGAGTGAACAGTAGCTGTAAATCAAAGAGTCAGGGCTATGGGAAATCCAAGATGGCTGCCTGGCTCTTCCCGGCTCACTGACAAACCTTATTTCTGTTTGATGGGTTAAAGCCTTCCCTGGCTACAGGGTTAATGCCCTCATAATGAAAAAATTATTTCACTGAATATTAAGTTTTGTTCATTGTTAAACGAAGTTTCTAGTTAATTAAAGTCTAGTGTTTACTAAGCATCACTTCTGAGATAGTTCCTTCTTATGTTATATTTCTAAAAGATTTAATTAAGTTATTAAAAAGGACACTTTAAGCTTATTTCTAAAGGTAATCTCAGGAAGCAATCTTCAGATAAAGAGTAGATGCTCCATGATATACAACCAGGAGATTAACACCTGGCTATAGTCATTTAACAAATGAAGTCAGATGACCTGCGGTATACTGGGCTCTGCTTAATGAAAGTACTTGACATATCATTTTTACTTACGACCTGACTAATAACTGCTAGCTGTAGCTATATTATTTTCTATGTCGCTTGTTTCAGAAGATTGTTTCTTAAGTTACTAAATGTGTGACTGAGCCTGTGATAAAATGTTGATATGCAGCTCCATATGCTATCAGTGATTGTAATAATGTAACTCTAGATATGTGAAGAAGCAACAAGAGGGAATATTTTCCGGGACCTAGAAGCTGTAAGACAGGTATGGTCCAGAGACTTTGCTACTCACAAGGCCTGCTCTAGAAGCAGCACGTTGAGTGGCCTATGAATGGAACTTTCCCTAAACCTGGGAATGAGCCTTCCCAGTGCCACAGGACACAATGGACAAGAAATGCCCCCAAAGCATGGTCAAATATGTGGCTATGAAGGGACCCTGCTAACTGGACTCTGCCAGCTGTCTCTACAAAGATGACATCATGACCACTGCAAGCTCCTGACTTTCAATACCCCCCGAAAGGAATTCAGAGTAGAGATCAGAAACAAGGAACTCTGTGCTCTGGGAAAAACCCAGAACTGGCCTTCCGAATGTCAGATGTTTTCATGTAAAGATTTTGAGTCCAAATTCTTGCTGCTTCTTGTACCTAGAGAAACACTAACATCACGACCCAATGTCCGGTCCTGGTTTTCCTGGCTAGCCCCTAATCTTTGGGCCATGTACCTTTAACTTTTTTGTAAAGTTTGTTTTGTCTAAAATACCACGAATTCTAAGTGGTCGTGCAGGAATATTCCCTAACACCTAAACAATGGTGAAACAAGTCACCTTATCACTCCATGGACTCTCATCTCCCTTCATAAATGCACCCTGACAGAGTAGGCAAAGGGAACCCAAAGCCCCATGGCACCTCTGCTCAGCCTGAAGAAGCCAGAGCGGTCATTGCTCCATTTTCCTTGAAACTGGATTCCCAAATGTGTCAGAGGGAAATGGGTAGATAGTTAGACATGAGCAGGGTATCAATAAGGGCCAAAGAATTGGCCCTAAAAATAAAGAGAGGGAGGTATGTGGTGACCCAGGGGCAAAAGACGATAAAACCAAGGAGGGTCTTGGAATGCAGGAACGGAAAAACAAGACCAGTTAGCATTTTTCCCTCTCCCATGTTGTAACTGTTGATGGATTTTAGGTCTTACTCAGCAGTATAAACGCTCTCCCCTCCTACCCCATAAGGAGAAAGTATTTTTCTTACTCTTCCCCCACCCAGTATAGGTGCCTCATCCATTCAGCAAATGATCTGCAAGACCCCTATCCCACTCCTTGTACCCTGGCTATGAAAGTGGACTGAGGACCGCTGTTCAACATCCATTCTCCCTTGAGCTGGCCAACTGTTCTAACAACATCCCCCATTCTAATAAACTTTATTTCCCTCTCATTTTGTCTCATGTCTGGAAATTCTTTTCCAACACGAGCCAAGACCACAAGAAAGGTTACTATCCTATTAGACCTGTTAAAATCTCTAAAACAATCCGAGTTCCAACTTAAGTATGAATTCTTACCTTACTATTCTGTTTCATTGTGGTTCAAAACCGTCATTCATCGAGCAGAACTTTCAACATTACTAAGTCAAATAACCTTGCTAAAAATGTGGCAGTTTGGCCCTACATCAGAACTCTTGGCTCAGAATACAGTTTAACAACAAAAGTTTCCTGTTTCTTTGATAAAAAATTTATCCTATGTCACACGAGTAGAACACTGAAAAATAAATATGCTATCGTTACCCTGATTATTTTATAATTGCTCTTTCAGATGAGAATAGTTTCCCTAATGGCTTGTAGATCATAACTCATCCTTTTTTCTTCATATTAGAAATTGGGTAGAAAGGATTACTGTGTAAAAAAATATATTTTGTAATACAAGCCAAGCTCCTAAAGCATGACCGGTTCTCTGAACTTGCCGTTTTCACCTTGGGTCACATTAGGAAGTCTTCGCACAGCCACATGGTATCTGTACTTTGTATTTCAGCGACAGCTGACGTTCCAGGATGTGGCCATAGACTTCACTCAAGAGGAGTGGGAATGCCTGGACCTTGGTCAGCGGGAATTGTACAGGGACGTGATGTTACAGAACTGCGGGAACCTGGCCTCCTTGGGTGAGGATAACTGCCTTCCAGAATCCCTTATCTACCCGCTGGATTTTAGTTCCATCATGTCAAGAATGTCTTCTGAAATTTCCTCCTTCTCACAGTAGTTTCAGATCTCTGCTTTCTAGGGGAAAATGGGTATTTGTGAGTTTAGAAAGAAAGGCTCCCTGATGAATCGTTATGCTGGTGACGTTTTTCTTCCTTGATGTACTCTGCCTCCTTCCTTCTAGGTTAGTGGTGATTGTGTAAGTTCTGTGGTATTAAATAGTTGCACCCTCTCTTAATTTCACATTGACACTACTTACTTTTGCCTTAGTACTACTTGACCAGAATCTCAGGACTGATTGTTAGGTGTTAGTACTGTATAGCGGCTTTGAATAAAGTATTTCAGGAAATCATTTTCTAGAACAAAATGTGTTCTCATCTCACCTGAATACCTATTGGATACGATACTGAATGAATCTCTAACAACACAAATATTCCTTTCTCTGATGAACAGGGCTTGTGTCTATGCTGGACCTGGTTGCCTTTCTGGAGCAATTGAAGGATCCCAGGAATATAAGGAGAATGGAGACAACAGCCATTTACCCAGGTAGGTATGAATGGATGGAGATGATGACTCAGATGAGAGGTCCGAGGAGCAGGGAGGAACTCATCTTTTGTCACATGTTTTTGGAAGATTTGCTTCACTGGAAATGGTTTTCAAAAACCTGGGTTTGTATCTACTACTGTCATAGAAATGGATCACCTGCCCCATTCTCTCTCTGAAATCANAGCTCCTAAAGCATGACCGGTTCTCTGAACTTGCCGTTTTCACCTTGGGTCACATTAGGAAGTCTTCGCACAGCCACATGGTATCTGTACTTTGTATTTCAGCGACAGCTGACGTTCCAGGATGTGGCCATAGACTTCACTCAAGAGGAGTGGGAATGCCTGGACCTTGGTCAGCGGGAATTGTACAGGGACGTGATGTTACAGAACTGCGGGAACCTGGCCTCCTTGGGTGAGGATAACTGCCTTCCAGAATCCCTTATCTACCCGCTGGATTTTAGTTCCATCATGTCAAGAATGTCTTCTGAAATTTCCTCCTTCTCACAGTAGTTTCAGATCTCTGCTTTCTAGGGGAAAATGGGTATTTGTGAGTTTAGAAAGAAAGGCTCCATGATGAATCGTTATGCTGGTGACGTTTTTCTTCCTTGATGTACTCTGCCTCCTTCCTTCTAGGTTAGTGGTGATTGTGTAAGTTCTGTGGTATTCAATAGTTGCACCCTCTCTTAATTTCACATTGACACTACTTACTTTTGCCTTAGTACTACTTGACCAGAATCTCAGGACTGATTGTTAGGTGTTAGTACTGTATAGCGGCTTTGAATAAAGTATTTCAGGAAATCATTTTCTAGAACAAAATGTGTTCTCATCTCACCTGAATACCTATTGGATACGATACTGAATGAATCTCTAACAACACAAATATTCCTTTCTCTGATGAACAGGGCTTGTGTCTATGCTGGACCTGGTTGCCTTTCTGGAGCAATTGAAGGATCCCAGGAATATAAGGAGAATGGAGACAACAGCCATTTACCCAGGTAGGTATGAATGGATGGAGATGATGACTCAGATGAGAGGTCCAAGGAGCAGCAAGGAACTCATCTTTTGTCACATGTTTTTGGAAGATTTGCTTCACTGGAAATGGTTTTCAAAAACCTGGGTTTGTATCTACTGCTGTCATAGAAATGGATCTCCTGCCCCATTCTCTCTCTGAAATCATTCATGAGTTTATCTCCAGTGATTACTTTTCTCCATCACAGTCACAGTGTGACCTAAAAGTCTCCTCTTGGCTTGTGACAAACTGCATTCATTCGTTGCTCTCTGATTTCTTGGGGGCCCTAGGAAAACTCTGCCCATTTCTGAGTAACTGTATGACAGTCCTTTTAATGTTTCCTTCTAGCTCTACACAGAAACGTGTGGGTGGAGTGGTAGCCAGACTGCCAAACTGCTAGGAATACTGGGGATGGGTTTTTGTTCTCTGATTTATAATTTCCTCTCCACTGGGAGTGACACATAGGACCTTCTAAATAAATCTCAAATTCAAGTCATGTTTCACTGCAGAAAGCAAAACCTGGTGAAAATGAAATAATGCACATCCCAGGTTAACTTTAAAGTTTCTCTTTTCCTTACAGGATCTCATATTAAATATCTTTAGTGTGTTTGCCCCAATCCTAACATGCTAAAATACTTTATGGTGTTCTATTACCTCATAGAATTTTAAAATAAATTGACATAAAATCTTAGTACATTTTCTACTATATTATTAATGGTTGATTCAAACTATGACAATTTTAAAATTATGTAAAGAAATCTTTATTAAAAGTTTTAATTGGAATATAGCTGTTTTCCAATTTTGTACTCCTATACAGCAAAGAGAGTTAATTATAACTATCAATCAGTTCAGTTCAGTTGCTCACTCAAGTCTGAGTCTGTGATCCATGGTCTGCAGCAACCAGGCTTCCCTGTCCATCACCAACTCCCAGAGCCTGCTCAAACTCATGTCCATCGAGTCAGTGATGCCATGCAGCCATCTCATCCTCTGTCATCCCCTTCTCTCATCTCCATCTTTCCCAGCATAAGGGTCTTTCTCAGTGCATCAGTTCTTTGCATCAGGTGGCCAAAGTATCGGAGCTTCAGCTTCACCATGTCCTTCCAATGAATATTCAGGACTGATTTCCTTTAGGATGGAGTGGTGTGATCTTGCAGTCCAAGGGACTCTCAAGAGTCTTCTCCAACACCGCAGCTCAAAAGCATCAATTCTTCAGCACTCAGCTTTCTTCATGGTCCAACTCTCACATCCATACATGACTACTGGAAAAACCATAGCTTTGACTAGATGGAACTTTGTCAGCAAAGTAATGTTTCTGGTTTTTAATACGCTGCCTAGGTTGGTCATAGCTTTTCTTCCAAGGAGGAAGCATCTTTTACGTTCATGGCAGTAGTCACCATCTGCAGTGACTTTGGAACCCAAAACTTAAAGTCTCTCACTGTTTCCACTGTTTCTCCCCTTCTTTGCCATGAAATGATCTGACCGGTGCCATGATCTTCGTTTTTTGAATGTTGAGTTTCAACCAGCTTTTTCACCCTCTTCTTTCGGTTTCATCAAGAAATTCCTCAGTTCCTCTTCGCTTTCTGCTATAAGGGTGGTGTCATCTGTGTATCTGAGATTATGGGTATTTCTCCCTGAAATCTTGATTCCAATTTGTGCTTCATCCAACCTGGTATGTCACATGAAGTACTGTGCATATAAGTTAAATAAGCAGGGTGACAGTATGATGTACTCCTTTCCCAATTTGGAATCAGTCCATTATCACATGTCCAGTTCTCACTGTTGCTTCTTGACATGCATACATATTTCTCAGCACACAGATAAGGTAGTCTGGTGTTCCCATCTTTTTAAGAATTTTCCACAATTTCTTGTGATCTACACAATCAAAGGCTGTGGTGTTGTCAATAAAGCAGATGTCGTTGTTTCTCCAGAACTCTCTTGCTTTTTATACGATCCAAGGGATGTTGGCAATTTGATCTTTGGTTCCTCTGCCGTTTCTAAATCCAGCTTAAACATCTGGAAGCTCTCAGTTCACATACTGTTAAAGCCTCGCTTGGAGAATTTTGAGCCTTTGCTATTGTTTGAAATGAGGGAAATTGTGTAGTAGTTTGAGCGTTCTTTAGCATTGCCTTTCTTTGTGATTGGAATGAAAGCTGACCTTTTCCTGTCCTGAAAACACTGCTGAGATTTCCAAATTTGCTGGCTTATTGAGTGCAGAATTTTAGCATTGTCATCTTTTAGGACTTGAAATAGCTCAGCTGGAGTTCAGTTAGCTTTGTTGGTCATCATGCCTTCTAAGGCTGACTTGACTTTGGATGCCAGGATGTCTGTTACTAGGTGAGTGATCACACCATCATGGTTATCTCAGTCATTAAGTTCTTTTTTGTATAGTTCTTCCATGTATTCTTGCCAACTTCTCGTAATAACTTCTACTTCTTTTAGGTCCATCCCGTTTCTGTCCTTTATTGTTCCCATCTTTGCATGAAATATTCCCAGTACCTCTAATTTTCTTAAAGAGATCTCTACTCTTAACCATTCTATTGATTTCCTTCCCATTTAGGTCTCCACAGAGCAATGAATAGAATTCCCTCTTTCAATCATAGTTTTAAAGTCTCTCTTCTTATTTAATGTCTTAAAACGAGTACTTTATTAAGTTATCTTATTTGCATTCAGCTTCCTTGGACACTGTTTTATGTGTCCTCAGTTTATGAGTAGTTCTCTGTCACTATCATTTNTTTTAAATTGAAACATCTTAATAGACCGTTCTCAGAAACGTGTGGCAAGAAGTGGATTTAAGAATTACTAGGCACCTAGGATATGTGAAAGTGTTTGGTGTCTCCACTTAAGATGACTAAAAGCAAGAAGTAATCATTAGATTGCCTATCACCTCTTAATTCAATGGTCCTTGGAGGTTTTTATCTTGTTTCTTCCCCTATAATTATTTCTTTCCCATCTCATTTTGTCCAGCATTCTGTTTGTGGTCTCTGTTTTGAAGAGTGCAGCAACCTAGTTAGTCTTCCTGCTGGTATCTGCACCTTGGTGGGTGAGGTTGGTCCAGAGGATTGTGCCCTTATCCTCTCTTGATCTGTGCTCTGATTGCTGTTAACTGTGACCAGAGCCTGCCCTGGATATTCAGGGCTGTTTCCCCATTGATCTGTGGTTGTTACTGCCCTCTCTCTGGTGGGGCCTGCTCCCTGCGTGGTGGAATAGAGCCCCCAGATCTGAGTCTTCGCTGTGATTCTGCTCTGTGGTGCGAGGCAGGTGGGACTGGAGCACACCCACTGGGAGAGAAGTCACCGAGTATTCCTCCTCTGGGG
>SJYQ01096401.1:0-19787 GCA_006410935.1 Redunca redunca | reverse complement strand
GGATTTCTTTGGAAGGAATGATGCTGAAGCTGAAACTCCAGTACTTTGGCCACCTCATGTGAAGAGTTGATTCATTGGAAAAGACTCTGATGCTGGGAGGGATTGGGGGCAGGAGGAGAAGGGGACGACCCAGGATGAGATGGCTGGATGGCGTCACGGACACGATGGACGTGAGTCTGAGTGAATTCCGGGAGATGGTGATGGACAGGGAGGCCTGGCGTGCTGTGATTCATGGGGTCGCAAAGAGTCGGACACGACTGAGCGACTGAACTGAAGTGAACTGAACTGGTTTAATGACTATCTTGCCTTATATCTGTAAGTGTATAATGGACTTTTTTAACCGTCGGAAAACTTTTAAGTTACAAACGGTTGTCCAAGTTCCTACGAGTCCCACAGGCTCCACAGCTTTTATTTTTGGCCCCTGGATCAGAGACCCTCAATATGAGGATTAGTAGAATATGTTATGTCAACAATTTATGGACTGTGCCCCTAAACAGCAGAGGAATTAGGAATTGAAAATGATGCCCCTTTCCCTTGGCAACAATTCCCTTGGCAATAATTCTAAAAGAAAAGGGGGGAATGAGAGAGTCAGTTTCTAGGCAGGTTGATAAGTCCAGGGGTCCCCAAGGAGAGAGGGATCTAGAATTCTCAAGGAGGAAGAAAGGACAAAAGTTGTTTGTTTGTTTTTTTCCCTCTACATTCCTTAAGATTATAGAAAAATAATCTATCCTGCTTGAGGATCTCTGAAAAAAACATTCTGGCTAATCCTGTTATCTTAAAATGTAAATTATGGCAGTGGGTCTAGTGAGGTCTTTACAACCTCCAGACATTCTTTTGATTCACTGTAATAACTAATTAAAAGTATGTAACTCCATTACTAACACTAGCGAGGCGGCACTCTTTATGCCCCCTTCTGATGTCTATGTCAAAAGCTTTCTCTATCTCTTTTATACTTTAATAAAACTTTATTACACAAAAACTCTGACCAATAAAGCCTTGTCTCTGGCCCTGGATTGATTTCTTCTCCACTGGAGGCCAAGAATCCCTGCATCTTTTGTGGTTCAGCAACAACCTTTCAACACCCTCACAGCGCTCCCCAGAATCCTTTTCTTGATTTGAATGGATTAATCCACACTCAGCTTAGGGAGCCCAGAGCACTTCACCCAGGGTAACTGACAAAAGCTGAACTGCAAGTAGTCCTGTTTTCTTTGCCTGATTCCAGCTTTGACCTCTCAGAGATTCCCTCCCTAAATCCTCCCCTACAGAGAGGTCTCAGGTATGATGAGTGTGAGGCCTTGAGCTCAGGACTCCTGAACGTTGGTTTAAGGGAAGAAACATCAGAAAAAAACAGAATTTGCTGATGACTCCATTCATGGCCCCACTGAAGACCTGCAAATTCATAAGTTCTTACAGTGGGACCTGACAACCAGGGATTTGTATTCATTGAAATGGTTCAGAAAGAATATTTAGGCCAGAGGTTTCCATCTGGTTTCCCATCAGGATTACTTGACCATCGGTAGGAAATGACCTCACTGATGCCCTCCCAACAGAGTTCTGTGTTGGTCCTGTGGGAGCATCAGTGTGGTGTGTAGGAAGTGCTCCAGGGGATTCTAAGGGGAGGCCTGGGTTAAGGACGTGGCTTCTGGTCCGTTTGCGAGAGGCAACAGGGTTGGTCTAGCTGGATTTCGACCAGGGAAGTCAGCGCACATCGTCTGGGTGAGCAGAGTGTTAGGAGCTCTGTATGAGGAGAAAACAATCAAGAAATTAGTTCACAGGCTGGTCTCCAGGTAGGAATTGATTGTTCCAGAATCTCTCCTGAGACAGAGGACAGGCGAGGGTGGTCTTACCTTTTCAAGGTCCTTCTGTCTGTAGGAGTGGTGGTTGCAGGTTAAAGAGCTGTGGTGATGCCCTCCAAGGTATTTTCTCAAAACTCAGTAGTGCATTTGCAGCGTAACATCCCCAGAGAAGACAGAGCAGGAGGAAGAAGACGACGAAATGGCAGCTTCTCAGGTAAATGTCCTGTTCTGGGTCTGGGGCTGCGTATGCTTTGCCTCCTGAAATCCCCAAATGAAAATCTGCAAGCCTTTAGCTCTTCGATCCTAATTTTTCTTCCCGGGCATTTGTTATCATCTTATTTTTTCCCATTTCTTCTTATAATAGTGAAGACTTGCCCTTTAGACTACTTCCTTGTGTCCCAGAGCCTTTTCTCCATTGTCTGCATCCATGCTTTCTATGGAGCATGATGAATTCTCAACGTGAATCAGCGACTTTCAGCTGTTGAAACTATTCTTTTTGTGAGAGATCAGCATGGGGAGTCACTCCTATCCTCACTCCCACTGGGATGTGGTTTGGTGTTGGGATTTTAGGGACTTCAGGAAATAGAGTGATGACTACAGAAATTATGATTTTTACAATATGACATTTTCAGCAAATATAGCTATGGATTTTTCAGTAGTCATATACGGATGTGAGTTGTTCAGTCGCTCAGTAGTATCCGACTTTTTGCAAACACATGGACTTCAGCTCTCCAGGGGTCCCTGTCCTTCACCATCTGCCAGAGCTTGCTGAAACTTTTTCCATTGAGTCAGTGATGCCAAACAACCATCTCATTCTCTGTCATCACCTTCTCCTCCTGCCATCAATCTTTCCCAGCAGCAGGGTCTTTTCCAATGAGTGAGCTCTCCACACCAGGAGGCCAAAATATTGGAATTTAGCTTCAGTGTCAGTCCTACCGATGAATATTCAAGGTTGATATCCTTTAATGTAGCTCTTCCCTGGTGGCTCAGACGGTAAAGCGTCTGCTGGCAATGCAGGAGACACGGGTTCGATCCCTGGATTGGGAAGATCCCCTGGAGAAAGAAATGGCAACCCACTCCAGTACTCTTGCTTAGAAAATTCCATGGATGGAGGAGGCTGGTGGGCTACAGTCCATGGGGTCACAAAGAGTCAGACACGACTGAGCAACTTCACAATCCTTTAGTGTTGTAGCCACACGTTCCGGGAAACAAACTCACTCAGAAGGACAGTGCAGATATTGGAATGCAGTTTATTACAACAGCGGGCACAAGGCAGAGTTAGCCAGGGACCCCAACAGTTTTTGTGAAAACCTTATATACCTTAAGGGTATATGCTCAAACCCACCTCCCCAAATTCCTTGAAACTAGTCTGGACAAGGTGAAAGAGAGAGATGATCAAAGTTAACCCATGATTCAGGTGTCCTGAGCCTGGAGAGTTAAGCAGTGGACATTTATCAATAGGCCTGTGGTCATATCCCGATAGGCACAATGGGATTTATGACTTTGTTCTGTTACAGAGATAATTAGCATGTTCTTTTAGGCAACGGAGAGTCTAGGTACAATTCCTGAGGCTCCTTCATCCAGGGGTCTGGTTTTCCACTGGTATGTCATTTCCACAGATGCTGGGCACATAGCTCCAAAGTCCACAGTACGACCCAAGATGGACTCCTACTTTCAAGATGGAGCCAGTTCTGTCTGTTTCCTCCTTCATTAGGACTGATTAGTTTGATCCCCTTGCTGTCCAAGGGACTCTCCAGAGTCTTCTCCAGCACCACAATTTGAAAGCATCAATTCTTAAGTGCCCTGCCTTCTTTATGGTCCAAATCTCAAATGACTATTGGAAAGACCATAGTTTAGACTAGATGGACTTTTGTTAGCAATTGATGTCTTTGCTTTTTAATACACTGTCTAAGTTTGTCATGGCTTTCCTTTCAAGAGGCAAGCATCTTTTGATTTCATGGCTTCAGTCACCATTCACAGTGATTTTAGAGCCCCAAAACAGAAAATCTGTCACTGTTTCCACTTTTTCCCTCTATTTGCTATGAAGTGATAGGACCGGATGTCATGATCATAATTTTAATGATGAGTTTTAAGCCAGGTTTTTCACTCACCTCATTCACCTTCATCAAGAGGCTCTTTAGCTCCTCTTCACTTTCTGCCAGTAGTGTGGTATCATCTGTATGTCTAAGGCTGTTGCTGTTTATCCAGGCAATCTTGACTCTAACAGTAAAGAAGCCTTTTTCTAAATGCAGATCTCTGAGCCTAGGTGAAACAAAGGCAGCTATCCAGAAGCCACCAGATATTTCCTATTTGGTAAGTGCTGGGGGTGGTGGTGGTGAGAGACTGCCGTCCGCCATTGTTGTTCAGACTTTGGTTCTTGAATACACTGATTCATAGAGGGTGTAACTTAGTGATCAGAGAGCCCCCTCATCCATTCAGAAGTCGGGGTTTGATGGGCTTCTGTCTCTATGTTTGTTGTTGTTCAGTCACTCACTCCTGTCCAACTTTTTGAGATCCACGGACTATAGCATGCCAGGCTTCCCCTTCCTTCACCATCTCCTGGAGTTTGCTCATCATGTCCATTGAGATGGTGATGCCATCAAAATCTCTACTCCTCTGCTGTCTCCTTAGAATCAGGATGTGAACAATCAAGGTTGAAGGATTGTCCCCAGATAGCTAGATGCATATGAAAGAAATGATTTCAATAAGTTCAGATGTTTCCATCTTCCTATACATGGAAGATCATTAAATCTCTTCATGTGAGAGATGCTTTTCCCTTACATTAATTGTCACTTTTAATATTCATATTATCTGCCCCTTGCTGCAAACTTGTATATAGTGTGGCTCCTTCCTTGCTTCCTCAGAGTCATCTGTCTTGGGGTCACCTGACACACTGTCTCCTGGGCTCAAGTCCTAACATTCCCACCAAATAAAACCTAACACTCAACGTTCAGGCCACATGTATTTTTTTTTCAGGCTATAGTTATCTCACTTATTGCTTAACACAGATCATTATTTCCCTTGGTGATCATCACATATGCATTTAAGGCATCATTTTCACAGATATTTCTCCATTGCCATACACACTTTTGGACTTCCAAGATGGCAGTAGTACTAAAGAGTCTAAGTGCCAATGCAGGAGGCCTAAAAGACTTGGGCTTGATCCTTGGGTCAGGAAGATCCCCTGGAGGAGGAAATGGTATTCCACTCCAGTATTCTTGCCTGCAAATTGAATGGACAGAGGAGCCTGGTGAGCTACAGTCCAAAGGGTCACAAGGAGTCAGACATTACTGAGCGTCTAGGCACATACATTTTTAACCTGAGGTTCACTGCTGTCCCTGGTTTACTTTAAAAGAAATTTGTGATGGTCAAGAGAAAGAGTTCAATTTTTACATGACCTCCTGCTCCTTCTGCCTCTGTAACTCAGCTTACTCCTTGCAAAGTCTATATCACATAGGTCTCAAAAAATGGGGAATCACAATACTAGGAACTGAAGCTTATCTCACTCACCCTTGTGCTGCTCTTTGCAATCGCCCTAGCAACAGCAAACCTGCTTAATCATTCCTGTACGAAAACTCTTTTACCCCTTTGTTCCAGCTCAGAGCTTGGAGGGTTAACTCCTCTGGGCCCACCAGTGTAATGAACCTGAGTTTTCCAACTCTCTGAGTGTGGTGCTTGGTTTCTTGAGTACTGGTTTCTACAACATTTCTGGAGGCTCCAGAGAGATTCCAACTACCCAGGCCCCTTGATCCACTGGACTGGTGGCTCAGCCAGGTCAGAGTGAAGGAGCCCTGAGACGAACAAGGTGGCATGACACCTGATGGTATTCCTGGAATGGTGTACCAACTCTCTGGATGGCCGAGCCCTGACCGAACCCATTAGAGGGACAGAACAACTCACCGGGAATGGCCACAGGATCAGGTAAAGCCCTGGGGCCAATCCCCAGTCAGGAGATCTTACCCCAATAGGTAGAAGAGACTGATCACCTCCTTGAAGCTCCCAGGAAGGGAGCATCAGATAGGGAGACCTGGCACTCAGGAAAAGGGAGGTATTATCAATAACCTCACATATGCAGATGACACCACCTTTATGGCAGAAAATGATGAGGAACTATAAAGCCTCTTGATAACAGTGAAGGTGGAGAGTGAAAAAGTTGGCTTAAAACTCAACATTCAGAAAACGAAGATCATGGCATCTGGTCCCATCACTTCGTGGGAAATAGATGGGGAAACAGTGGAAACAGTGTCAGACTTTATTCTTTTGGGCTCCAAAATCACTGCAGATGGTGACTGCAGCCATGAAATTAAAAGACGCTTACTCCTTGGAAGAAAAGTTATGACCAACCTAGATAGCATATTGAAAAGCAGAGACATTACTTTGCCAACAAAGGTCCATCTAGTCAAGGCTATGGTTTTTCCTGTGGTCATGTATGGATGTGAGAGTTGGACTGTGAAGAAAGCTGAGTGCCAAAGAATTGATGCTTTTGAACTATGGCGTTGGAGAAAACTCTTGAGAATCCCTTGGACTGCAAGGAGATCCAACCAGTCCATTCTGAAGGAGATCAGCCCTGGGATTTATTTGGAGGTAATGATGCTAAAGCTGAAACTCCAGTACTTTGGCCACCTCATGCGAAGAGTTGGCTCATTGGGAAAGACTCTGATGCTGGGAGGGATTGGGAGCAGAAGGAGAAGGGAACGACAAAGGATGTGATGGCTGGATGGCACCACTGACTAGATGAGTCTGAGTGAACTCCCGGAGTTGGTGATGGACAGGGAGGCCTCGCGTGCTGTGATTCATGAGGTCACAAAGAGTCAGACACGACTGAGCGACTGAACTAAACTGAACTGAACTGATGATAAGCTCTGAGTGACTGTGTATGAATGATTGCTCATTTAAGGAAGTGAAAGAGAACTTCACAGTCCACAGACTACGGAGCCTGAGAGGGTCCAAAACCTGAGGTTCCCTGACGACCTCATAAGGCTGAAAGGCGGTGCCAGTCTCTGGGGGACGTTATTTCTCCTGAGAGGCTGGATCAGGTTGGGGGTTTATACCGACCTGCCAGTATTAAGAGGCATCTTAAATCTTCCTCGGGAGAGTGATCAGGCGGATGCAAAATGAATGTGAATAAGTGTGTGACCTGATTCCCTCGAGCTTCAGGCTCGACTGTGAGGCTTCACAGCCTTCGTGGCTATGGAGTCTGAGTGGGCCCTAGCTTGCAGATCCATGGAGACCTCATACAGCTCAAGGTTGTGTCTGCCTCTGGGGGACCCAGTCCCTCCTTGTGAGACAGATTTGCATCAGGGGTTTATACTGATCTGCCAATGCTAAGAGGCACCAAAGATCTCCCTGGGGCCACGGCCAAGCAGACACCTAAATGGTCTCCTCTTTTGAGGGGGCACCCACCCTTGTTTGTCTTTTTGTCACTGACTCAGGACAGGATACACAGGGAGGGAGAAATTATTGGTTACTTGT
The DNA here is from genome assembly GCA_006410935.1 of Redunca redunca. Lineage (NCBI taxonomy): Eukaryota > Metazoa > Chordata > Mammalia > Artiodactyla > Bovidae > Redunca > Redunca redunca. The sequence goes on along the minus strand of SJYQ01096401.1, from coordinate 12,519 downwards.
TATTCTGTCGACTGACTCCTAATCTCCTAAGAGATTAGGTTTTCCTCAAAACCCTGCCAAGTAGATTACATTTGTCAACATGGGTGGAAGCTCCTCTAAACCAACAGTCTTGATAAAGAACTTTAAGAAGGGCTTTGGAGGAGATTTTGGAGTCAAGATGACCCTTAGGAAGCTTTGTAACTTATGTGAGCTCCATTGGCCATCCTTTGAAGTTGGATGGCCACCAGAGGGCACTCGACCTGCCCACTGTCCAAGCAGTGCTCCAGGTAGTCACTGGGACTCCAGGACATCCAGATCAGTTTCCATACATAGACTCCTGTGCAGCACAGGAGATCCCACCCATGACAAGGTCATGCAGGACTCAAGGGACTCCCTGGGCCATCCCACCCATGACAAGGTCATGTGGAAGAGACCTAATAAGCAAGGCCTCAGGACTCGAAGGACCCCTGGACCTGCTCGAGCATCTACCCCAAAACCAGAATCTGTCTATCTTACTATTTTATGTCTTTCATCAACTCTTCTGATATTAACAGGGGGCTATCCCCGACCACCATTTTTTCCTGGGGAAAATCAACTTAGGGCTCTAATTGATAAATCTCCTGGGCATGAAAGAAGTATTTCAAACCTCCTGTTAGCATTCTAGCTTACTTGGCAGGTTTATCCAGACTCTTGCAACATTGTTGAGCCAATGCTTGCTGCCAAGTTCTCACATCCCTTATCCATTGTGTTCCTGGGAGTGCATATAGTCAGGATGTAGAAAAAACAAGCAGCAGCTTTAACATTAGCAACATTAGACTTTGACTTAATAAGTTCTTTCTTTGCTGTAATCCACTGAATCTTTTCTCCATAAAAATGTAACTCTGTACTTTACAGGTGACACAGGCTAGGAATTTAAGAAGAAACACTTCAAGGGAAAATTATTGTTCTGGCTGACCAACCTTTATCAGAAAGAGGTCATAAAATATCAACAGGACTCTGGGCCAGAAGATAATGTACAAAAAATAAGACTCTTGCAGGAAGGAACCTGGTATCAATAAAAGTTAATACTGATGGAATGTTGAGTTGACTGCATTTTTCACCTTGCTCAATATACAACTCAGGGTATAAAAGCCGTCTCTGAAAATAAAGTGACGGGCCTCGCTCACTGAAGCTTGGTCACCTTGCGTCATTGTTTCCTTATCTCTTTCTCTATCTCTCTCAGTCGCCGACGCGGTCACCCTGAGGATACCCTGGATTCAACCGAGGATGGACCCCGGTACTCCTGGTTTCTAATAGCACAGACCCTGCCGCCATGGGCAAGATTTTGAGCAAATGGACAGGGACAGAGTAGGGTATTTGTGGTCCAATCACTCAGAAAAAAGAAAGAAGGAAAAAAAAAAACTATATTCCAGGGAGATGCAGTAGAAGACCCACTGATGCCCCCACCATACAGTCCCCTGACTCCACAAGCCCCAGCACAGCCAGCACCAGAACCATTGCCAGACAGTCCGCCTCCCTCCATGTGCCCCGTACCGCCTCATGAGCAGGACTCCAGCCCTGAACAAGGAGGGACACAGCTCCGCTCAGCCAAACAATCTAACCAGCTGGCCTCAGCCCGTCAGATATCACTGAGAGAAACTGAAAATCCTCAACAAGTGAACAAGGATGACTCAGTCCAGCCTGGCCGCTCCATCCTCTATTACCAGCCCTTCAGCACTACTGATCTCTTAAACTGGAAACAGCATAACCCAGCGTACTCTGATAGACCACATGCTATGATTGATCTCCTAGAGTCCATTTTCCACACCCATCAGCCTACATCGGACAACTGTCACCAGTTCCTTATGTCTTCCTTCACCACTGAGGAAAGGCAACGCATCTCGACAGAAGCCCAAAAATGGCTTGGAGGACAAGCCCCAACAGAGGTCTTAGATGTAGAAGGATGGGCATGAGAAGCGATGCCAGAGACGAGACCTAATCGGGATTTCAGTATCAGAGAAGGCAAGAAACCCTTCGGTAGCAAGATTGCTACCGTGATGCCTTTCTGTATGGACTTTGAGCAGGAATCAAAAAGCCCACCAATATATCCAAAAGTACAAGAATAATACAGAAAGTAGATGAGACTCCCACCAATTTCTATGAAAGACTGTGTGAAGTATTCTGGACATACACCCCGTTTGACCCTGAGATACCTGAGAATCAATGAATAATTAACACTGCCACTGTGGCTCAGTCCTGTGCAGACATCCAATGAAAGCTCCAAAAGCCAGAAGGCTTTGCTGGGATGAATGCCGCAGAGCTTCTGGAGGTAGCAAATAAAGTCTTTGTGAACTGAGACCGTGAAGTCCAACAAGCAGCAGATAAAAGAATGAAACAGAAAGCAGCCCTGCTAGCAGCAGCACTGAGGGGCTCAGATCCAGTGAAACAGACTGTTCCCTCGTGGAAAGGGGAAACTAAGAGACCACCTCTGTGCCATGACCAGTGCGCCCATTGCAAAGAGAAGAGACACTGGAGGAATGAGTGCCCTCATCGCAGAGGGACATCTAAAGGGTCGAAGAAGTTCAGTCCACCCAACAAAGAAATGTACCAGCCTGAGCCGGCCCTCCAAAACCTTATTGGCCTGGCTGGAACAGAATCAGAGTAGGGAATACCCAGCTCCCTGATCCTAGGCCCCCAGGAGCCCACAATCTCAATGAAAGTCGGGGGCCAATCAATGACTTTTATGGTGGATGCCGGGGCTGAACACTCGGTGGTAACCACACCTGTGGCTCCCCTCACAGGCTGAACAGCAACTATTGTTGGGGCCACAGGGGACATGACAGCCCGTTCATTTTGCAAGGCCCATTCATGTCAGCTAGGGGGCCACATGGGGACCCGTGACTTTCTCTACTTACTGGAATGACCCCATTCCTCTGCTAGGGAAAGACCTACTGGCAAAGCAGGGACACAAATCACTGTTGCCCCCGGAAAGTCTGTGAGAAGCCTGTGAGAAAGAGCTCCCAGGTTTGGTCAATAACCATGTGCCCATTATAGTGGACCTGAAGCCAGAAGCCACACCTGTTAGACGGAAACAATATCCAGTACCATGAGAGGCACGCCTGGGAATTCAGGACCACATCCAGCACCTACGAGATGCCAAGTTCATAATCAAATGTCAGTCTCCTTGGAACACCCCACTCTTACCAGTCAAAAAGTCTGGAGGGGACGACTACCGCACCATCCAGGACCTCCAAGCCGTCAACAGTGCAGTGATCATCATCCATCCAGTGGTCCCAAATCCTTACACTCTTCTGAGTCTCTTACCGGCTCAGACATGCTGTTCACATGCCTCGCCAGAGAAACCTTAGAAAGGACACCCATTCCTCTCGGCAGTTGTGTTCATCCCAATCAGCCAGGAGATGAGGCATGGGCTGATGATTGGAAAAAAGAACCAAGTCAGCCAGTTAGGACAGGCCCTCATACGGTTGTCCTGGCAACCCCTACTGCTGTTAAAGTTACAGGCATCATCCCTTGGATCCACCACACCAGAGTCAAGAAGGCAGAGGCTTCCTGTGATGAGAACCCCTGGAAAACAGTTCAGGACTCCGGAAATCCCGCCAAGGTCTGGTTTCAAAAACAACGGCCCTCACCCACCAAAGACGCTGAGCCCCGCTCTAGTTGCTCCAGAAGCTGATTAGTCCATGCACGGCAGAAGCTTGAGGATTCCTCAGCCTTGCTCCAGACACACTCCAGCAGCTGGCTGGTAAATGCTCGGCGGAAGCTTGAGTATATGGCTATCCAGATATTAACAGATTTTTATTGTCAACCCCGGCCTTTATTCCTGATTGGTATTATTGCTGTGCTGGTCACTACAGGACTAGCTTCAGTCACAGCCCAGGACTGGGATTTGGGTCAGAAGCTGTGATTAGCATATCAGATTAGTCTTGATTGCTGCCTACCGATCAGGAACAGAGGAAGCCAAAAAAAAAAAAAAAATGCTCAGAAAAGGGCAGGAGAAACAAGAAAGTTTTTTCTTCATTTTCACTGCAGCAATTGCAGGTGAAAGAGCTGTGTGGATGCCTTTGAAGGTATTTTCTCAACCTGTGGATGTGCATTTGTGACATAACATCCCCAGAGAAGACTCAGAGCAGCAGGAAGAAGAGGAGGAAATGGCAGCTTCTCAGGTAACTTCTCGGCCCCGGGTCTGGGGCTGTGTCTGCTTTTCCTCCTGAAATGCCTGGGCTGAGAACCTGCAAACCTTTAGTTCTCTGATTCTAAGTTTTCTCCCTGGGGGATTTGTTGTTATCTTCTTATTTTTTCCTTTTTTTCTTGTAATAGTGAAGAGCAGCTCTTTAGACTAACTTCTCCTTTAAATCCCAGAGCCTGTTATCCATTGTCTGTACCCCGGCTTTCTCTAGAGCATGATGAATTCTCAACATGAATTAGTGACATTCAGTTGTTCACTATATGCCCTTTGGATGAGATCAACACGGGGAGGCACTGGTACCAGAGATTCCCACCGGGATGTGGTCTGGTGTCAGGATCATAGTGAAGTAGGGGAAATGCTGTGGTGAGTTTACATGTACGTGCAGCTTCAGCTGATTAGAACAAGAGTTACAGATTGTTCTTATAAATAGAGTGAACTCAGTGGTCCACAGGTCTTCAGAAAAGTTTCAGAAATAAAAACGTTGCAGAGACTGCTCTATATGGATGAGTGAGACGAACTACTTAAATGTAGTATCAGGCTACAGATCAGGGAAGGCATATATGAAGTGAAGTTGCTTAGGACACATTTGAACAATATTTGTTTATTTGGCAGCACTGAGTCTTCATTGTGGCAGGTAGGATCTTCAATCGTCCTTGTAGTTTTCAGGTTCTTTGGTTGTGACATGTAAACTCTTAGCTACAGCATGTGTAATCTAGTTTCCTGATCAGGGAAAGAACCAGAGCTCCGTGTATTGGGAGCTCAGGGTCTTAGTCACTGGATCATCACGAAGTCCCCAAACTAACGTTTTCTAATGATAGATTCAGATCATAGTTTCCCTAATAGTGCCAAAATACCCATGCAGTGATAATGCATTCCTCCATGTACTTCTTACTCCATGACTCATGTTCACTGGTTTAGGTGTTTCTGTGAGATTCCCATGCTATGAATTTGTTTTCTTCCATTTGACTTGAACAAGTGTCTTGCAAAGAAAAAGTGAGGGATGTACCTAAACTATCACAGTTAAGGGAGTAACTTCATGTCTTCTTACATTCTTTCTGCTTTGGAAAATGAACACTCACCTTTTTGGTGGCTTGTTCAGGGACTTGGAGTCTCTTCCTCACCTCCTCGCTTCTCATTTCTCATAGGGACCCTCTGCCAACAGGCAACTGCTCTGGCAGCAATTGAGGAACTCTGGCCAGGGTTACCCTCTGGTGTGTTCCAAATGCCCCACTGCTCACTGCACCCAGAGTAGCTGCCACTTGAATGGGTGAGGGTGTCTCCTTTGTCTTTTTTCCAACTAAGGACTATACCAACCACTATGGAGTGGGCAAAGGCAGACACCTAAAAGCCATTAGGGCGCCTGACACAGGAGGCCTCCCATGTGAGGATAGGGGGCACACAGAACAGATCAGGCCACAGTGGCATCCGCTCCCAGCAGGACAACTTCCGTCCACCATGTCAGGCACATAGTGGTTGAAGTAAAACAGAGACCATTGTCCCTGGGCCACTGCTTCCCGGATATATTGTAAAGCGGATTCGTCAGCCTTCTTCCCTGTCACTTTCACTTCTTTCCCTTTTGGTCCAGATTGATTTACAGGAGCCTGCGTGTTGTCTGAGCCATCCCAAGAGTGCCTTCCACGTTTCAGGGAATCACCAAATGATGAGTCACCTGGTTGCTCCCCGGAATCTCTATCTTTCTCAGCCCGTGTCACCTGGTGGCTTAGCTGCACGGTTCTCAGAGGTCTCCTCTTACTGTTGGACACAACTGTTGGGATGCTGGGCCATTTTGTGCATCAGTCGCATGGAGAGACCACTGGGGGAAAAGGGACGCCTTTCTGTCAGCCAGTGAGTCTCAGTATTCCCATTCTATGGTAGGTAGGCTAAAAGTGGGTTCTGTTACATCCCAGGAGGCTCTGTCATACTCAACCCTTTGCTACATTTTCCGAAACTGGAAACTTTTGACCCTCCAAAAGGCCTGGCTCCAATACAAATGGGGGACCCACCAAAAATGGCCTCTGAATGGCACACTAGGTTTTTCCAAAAGAAGGAAAAGGACTCAGAATTTACTTATGTTCTGTTGCCTCCGTGTGTCCTATCCCTCTCTGTCTCTCTCCATCAGATTTCCTAGATGACCCCTACTCGACCTTACATATTCACATGATCTCTAGGAAAGGATTCTGAGGTTCCCTTTGGTCCAGGTCTTTCTTCTATGTTCAAAAGCCCGAAGGATCAAAAGCTGTCCTTATGTTCTAAAGAATCCCCTTCTAACTAAGCTTATCTCTCAGGTGAGATTCATAATCTCTCATTATGAGTTTCTTTCCATTTAAGTGATTTATATTCATTTTTAAAATCTTTTGTTACTTTGGTAAAGTAAATAAGCATTACTTACGATTATGGTACATGTAGACAAAGCTCATTCTTCTTCTACAAATATAACCCCTCATGGTTAGACTTTTGCCATCCTGATGTCCTTAAAACATGGCCATGGTCTGCTCCTGAATTGTGGAATTAAAAATGGATGAACAATAGCTGTAAATCAAAGAGTCAGTGCTATGGGAAATCCAAGATGGCTGCATGGCTTTTCCCGGCTCCCTGACAAACCTCATTTCTATTTGATGGGTTAAAGCCTTCCCTGGCTACAGGGTTAATGCCATCATAATGAGAAAATTGTTTCACTGAATATTAAGGTTTGTTCATTGTTAAACGAAGTTTCTAGTTTTGTTAAAGTCTAGTGTTTACTAAGACTCACTTTTGACATAGTTCCTTTTTCTGTTATAGTTATAAAAGATTTAATTAAGTTATTAAAAAGGATACTCTGTTTGTTTCTAAAGGTAATCTCAGGAAGCAATCTTCAGATAAAGATGAGATGCTCCATGATGTACAACGAGGAGATTAACACCTGACTATAGTCACTGAACAAACGAAGTCAGATGACCTGGGGTATACTGGGCTCTACCTAATGAAAGCTCTTGACATCATTCTTACTTACGACCTGACTAACAACTGCTAGCTGTAGCTATATTATTTTCTATGTCGCTTGTTTCAGAAGATTGTTTCTTAGGTTACTAAATGTGTGACTGAGCCTGTGATAAAATGTTGATATGCTCTTCCATATGTGATCAATGATTGTAGTAATGTAACTCTAGATATTGGAAGAAGCAACAAGAGGGAATATATTCCAGGACCAAGAGGCTAGTAAGAGAGGTATGGTCCAAAGACTTTTGCTACTCACAAGGCCTGCTGTAGAAACAGCACGTTGAGTGGCCTATCAATGGAACCTCCCCTACACCTGGGAAAGAGCCTTCCCAGTGCCACAGAACAGAATGGCCAAGAAATGCCCCCAAAGCGTGATCAAATATGTGGCTATGAAGCGACCCTGCTGACTGGACTCTGCCAGCTGTCTCTACAAAGATGACATCATGACCCAAAGCAAGCTCCTGACTTTCAACCCACCCCTANNNAAGCAGTTCACAGTAGAGATCAGAAATAAGGGACTCTGTGCTCTGGGAAAAACCCAGAACTGGCCTTCTGAGAGTGAGATGTTTTCAGGTAAAGATTTTATGAGCCCAAATTCTGGCTTCTTCTCATACCTAGAGAAACACTAACGTCACGAACCAATGTCCGGTCCTGGTTCTCCTGCCTAGTCCCTGAGCAGCTTTTCTACTTCTCTTAATCTTTGGGCCATGCATCTTTAACGTTCTTGTAAAGTTTGTTTCTTCTAAAATACCACAAATTTTCAAGTGGTCATGCAAGAATATTCCCTGACTAACACCTAGACAATGGTGAAACAAGAAACCTTATCATTCCATGGACTCTCATCTCCCTTCATAAATGCACCCTGACAGAGTAGGCAAAGGGAACCCAGAGCCCCATGCACCCCTGCTCAGCCTGAAGAAGCCAGAGCGGTCATCGCCCCTTTTCCTTGAAACTGGATTCCCAAATGTGTGAGAAGGGAAGTGGACAGATAGTTAGACATGAGCAGAGTATCAACAAGGGCCAAAGAATTGGCCCTTAAAATAGAGACGGAGGTGTGTGGTCACCCAGGGACTAAAGAGTAAATAAAATGAAGGAGGGTCTTAGAATGCAGGAATGGAAAAACAAGACCCCTTAGTATCTTTCCCTCCCCCATGTTGTAACTACTGATGGATTTCAGGTCCTCCTGAGCAGTATAAACGGTGTCCCCTCCTATCCCATAAGGGGAAAGTGTTTTTCTTACTCTTCCCCCACCCAGTATATGTGCCTCATCCATTCAGCAAAGGATCCACAAGACCCTTATCGCACTCCTTGTACCCTGGCTATGAAAGTGGACTGAGGACCCCTGTACAACATCCATTCTCCCTTGAGCTGGTCCGCTGTTTTAACAGCGTCCCCCATTCTAATATACTTTATTTCCCTCTCATGTTGTCTCATGTCTGGAAATTCTTTTCCAACATTAGCCCAGACCACAAGAAAGGTTGCTATCCTATTAGACATGTTGAAATCTGTTATACAATTAAAGTTCTACTTAAGTATGAATTCTTACCTTACTATTCTATTTCATTGCGATTCAAAATCGTCATTCATCGAGCAGAATTTTCAACATTACTAAGTCAAATAACCTTGCTAAAAATGTGGCACTTAGGTCCACTTAAGAACTCTTGGCTCAGAATACACTTAAAAAAATATTTCCTATTTCTTTGATAAAAAATTTATTCTATATCACACGAGTAGAACACTGAAAAATAAATATCCTAACGTTGCCCTGATTATTTTATAATTGCTCTTTCAGATGAGAACAGTTTCTCTAATGGCTTGTGGATCATAACTCATCTTTTTTTCTTCATATCAGAAATTGGGTAGGAAGGATTACAGTGTAAAAAATATATTTTGTAATACCAGCCAAGACACTAAATTATGACCAGGTCTCTGAACTTGCCATTTTCACCTTGGGTCACATTAGGAAGTCTTCCCACGGCCTCTTGGCATCTGTACTTTGTATTTCCGGGACAGCTGACGTTCCAGGATGTGGCCATAGACTTCACTCGAGAGGAGTGGGAATGCCTGGACCTCTCTCGGTCAGTGGGAATTGTACAGGGATGTGATGTTACAGAACTACGGGAACCTGGCCTCTTTGAGTATTCTTTTCCCAGCTGGGAACCAGTCTGTTGTCCCATGTCCAGTTCTAACTGTTGCTTCTTGACCTGCATACAGATGTCTCAGAAGGCAGGTCAGGTGGTCTGGTGTTCCCATCTCCTGAAGAATTTTCCACAGTTTGTTGCGGTCAAAGGCTTTGACATAGTCAATAAAGGGGTCTGGATCTGGTAGGATCTTTCTATTATTAAGTTCTAATCCTGTTATCCTCAAATGTAAATTGTGTGAGTGGTCCTGGTAAAATTTTTACAAACTTGAGACATTATTTTAATTTATTGTAATTACTGATTTAAAAAGTATATAGCTCCCTTGCTTAGACTAGCAAGGGGGGCACTCTCCACCCCCTTCTGATGTCTACGTCAGAAACTTCTCTGTCACTTTTTCACTTTAATAAAACTCTGCTACACAAATGCTCTTGAGCAATCAACCCTGGTGCCTGGTCCCTGGCCCCAAAGTTAAATCTTCTTGTTTGGAGATCATGAATCTGACACCCTTCACTGTAACCTATCACTGCATTCTAGGTTAGTGGTAACTGTATAAGCTCTGTAGTATTAAAATAGTCACACCTTTTCTTAATTTCCCTGGTGATTCAGAGGATAAAGCGTCTGCCTGCAATTCAGGAGACCTAGGTTCGATCCCTGGGTTGGGAAGATCCCCTGGAGAAGGAAATGGCAACCCACTCCAGTATTCTTGCCTGGAGAATCCCATGGACAGAGGAGCCTGAACGGGCTACAGTCCACGGGGTCACAAAGAGTCGGACACGACTGAGTGACTTCACTTCACTTTTCTTAATTTCACAGTTACACACTTTGCCTTCGTAGTACTTGACCAGTATCTCAGGACCTGATGTTATGTATTTGCTAGTGTTATATAGATGATTTGAATAAAGGATTTGGGGAATCATTTTCCAGGATGTATTAACATTGTCCCTTGCATTCTCGTCTCAACTGAACACATATTGGATTGGACACTGATGAGTCTTTGACAACACAAATATCCCTTTCTCTGATGAACAAGTCTTGTGGGCTCTAAGCTGGACCTGATCACCTTTCTGGAGCAATTGAACGATCCCAGGAGTATAAGGAGAATGGACACAACAGCCATATTCCCAGGGGTGTATGAATGGATGAAGATGATGACTCAGATGAGAGGTCCAAGGAGTAGTGAGGAAGTCATCCTTCGTCAGGTGGTTTTGGAAGATCATCAACTCCGGGAGATGGTGATGGACAGGGAGGCCTGGCGTGCTGCAGTTCATGGGGTTGCAAAGAGTCGGTCACGACTGAGCGACTGAACTGAACTGATAAGCTCTTTACTTGCTTGGTGACGTAAATACTAATTTTTTTTTGACAGGGATTAAATAAACATCTACCAGTCATGGAAGACTATAACCTAAACTCTGATACTTAGAAATAACAATGTGTGATAAACTGGTGTGACATACAAAATAAACACGACTAATTCCAAATCATAAACTGATCTGTTAATTAATGTGACATTAAAAATATTAAGTGGAAGTCAAGAATTCTGAAACATTAATATATCACATTTAAAGAAAATGACATAGTTAAAAAGTGATTTTTATTTAGTAAAATGAGGTTATACAACTATAAATTTTGAGAATATTTCCAAATCAGAGAATAGGACACACTATGTTTATTTAATTTATATATAGAGGACATCATGAGAAACGCTGGGCTGGAAGAAGCACAAGCTGGAATCAAGATTGCTGGGAGAAATATCAATAACCTCAGATATGCAGATGACAACAACCTTATGGCAGAAAGTGAAGAGGAACTAAAAAGCCTCTTGATGAAAGTGAAAGAGGAGAGCGAAAAAGTTGGCTTACAGCTCAATACTCAGAAAAATAAGATCATGGCATCTGGTCCCATCACTTCATAGGAAATAGGTGGGGAAACAGAGGAAACAGTGTCAGACTTTATTTTGGGGGGCTCCAAAATCACTGAGATGGTGATCGCAGCCATGAAATTAAAAGATGCTTACTCTTTGGAAGAAAAGTTATGACCAACCTAGATAGCATATTGAAAAGCAGAGACATTATTTTGCTAACAAAGGTCCATCTAGTCAAGGTTATGGTTTTTCCAGTGGTCATGTATGGATATGAGTTGGACTGTGAAGAAAGCTGAGTGTCAAAGAATTGATGCTTTTGAACTGTGGTGTTGGAGAAGACTCTTGAGAGTCCCCTGGACTGCAAGGAGATCCAACCAGTCCATCCTAAAGGAGATCAGTCCTGGGTGTTCATTGGAAGGACTGATGCTAAAGCTGAAACTCCAATACCTTGGCCAGCTCATGCGAAGAGTTGACTCATTGGAAAAGACCCTGATGCTGGGAGGGATTGGGGGCAGGAGGAGAAGGGGACGACAGAGGGAGGATGAGATGGCTGGATGGCATCACTGACTCGATGGACATGAGTTTGAGCAGTCTCCAGGAGGTGGTGATGGACAGGGAGGCGTGGCGTGCTCTGGTTCATCAGGTCACAAAGAGTCGGACATGACTGAGCAACTGTACTGAATTGACTGATGCTTTGATGCCTGAGAGCTGCCATGTGAAACCTATTTCTGAAGTTACTTTTGGGAAATGGTCTGACCAAATCAGCCAACTATGGATGTTTTCAGTAGGAAACAATGTCTTGGTTAAGCACTTTATAAATTCCAGAGTTAGAGAAGTTATTTTTACTGCTTCCTGGTAGCTCAGATGGTAGAGAACCTGCCTTACAACGCAGGAGACCAGGGTTCGATCCCTTGGTCCGAAAGATCCCCTGGAGAAGGAAATAGCTACCCACTCCACTATTCTTGCCTGAAGACTTCCATGGATAGATGAGCCTGGCTGGCTACAGTCCATGGTGTTGCAAACAGTCAGACACGACTGGTGGACTAAGCACACAAGTGTCAACTGTATACACTGTTTCTATAAAAGATCATTCCTATAGATTTATTTTGATTAATCATGGAGGTGCTGTTGGCACACATATAGTAACCTTAAAAATGTATGATTTCTGTAAGGTACTCCATGATTTCACATATATGTGAAATCTGCAATTCCAGCCATTAGTTACATTAAACATCAGGCTTCATATCACTTGGATTCTACAATAACAATCACTGTCACAAAAATTACACTGTGATTTCCTTGGTGGTCCAGTGACTAAGACACCTCGATCTATTTCCTTGGAGGTCCAGTGACTAAGACACCTCGCTCTCAATGCT
>SJYQ01096399.1:475398-518149 GCA_006410935.1 Redunca redunca | reverse complement strand
GGTCAATAGGACAAGGTCAAATACGTCTTCATTTCTGTCACACACCTAGAATGCAGTGCTGCAGAGAGTACAAAACAGTGATGAATCATCTGCGTGTTCATCCTGTATTATGGAAAACAGGTTACAAGGCAGCGACCTGGCTGCTGGCAGCAGATGTTCCATGAAGGCAGGAACAGTGTCTCCCACTGGTATTCCTTACGCCTAGACCATATCTGGGAAGCAAAGAAAGTTGTCTGATCTGTGGCCATGCAATCCTGCCATTCTTCTGTAGGAAGTGGCAAAGAACCTTTGTAGGTCCAGAAGGATCTGTTAGTCAGTACTCAGAGGCAGTGAATACTAAGGAAAGTCCTGGCTCACCCATTACTGTGTAGGCAGTTTAACATTTGATCCCCTTTCTCCATCTATCTAAGAAAATACCTATTGAATAAACATGAAATAAAATAATGCTGGCACACCACTTTAAAGTGCCCAGCACATACATTGCCCATTAAATGCTAATCATATTATAGGCCTTTGGCAAGAGGCTAGGATAGATCAGAGTCCCAAGGGAATGGGAGCTGGCAATTTGAATATATCCAGGTCCTAGGTCTGGATTCTTGCCACATGGACTGGAGCTGGGGGCTTCCCAGGTGGCTCAGCGGTAAGGCACCCTCCTGTCAGTGCAGAGATGTGGATCGACCTCTGGATTGGTACGATAACCCTGGTGGAGGAAATGGCAGTCCACTCTAGTCTTATCGCCAGGATAACCCCATGGACTAAGGAGCCTGGCATGCTATAGTCCATGGGGTAACAAAGAGGCGGACAAGACTGAAGCGACTCAGCATGCAGGGACTGGGGTTGAGGACAAGATTACCAGCAAGGAAATTATAGGCACATCCAGAAAGGAGTCTTTGCACCTAGAATGGGAGTTTGCTGGTAAGGAAAGTATGGGTGAGCAGGTGCTCACTCCAAAGGGAGTACAATTCCAAGTCTGTCTGTAGTGATGGGGACTCCTAACATACTAGCTTTCCATTGGCTAAACCCACAGAGAGGCATCACCTACTCTTTGCTAGAGCTGTGGGCAAAGGGTCAGTCCTGAGCCAGATGACCAGTGTTACCCCAAGAGCCAGTCAAACCTGACCATCCAGCAAACGGTTAAACACGTGTGACCATTTCTAGTTTTTTAATGTTTCTCTGCAAACAAGATATAAGATATACTGCAGTTGTATATAACCCTGTAGTGGCATTTCATCCCATACAGTGGCTGTGCCAGCAGCAGAATGATGACTATAAAGGGACAATGGGGACTTTGAGAGAGGGGACGGCAACCCGTGAAGGTGCCACAAAGCTCTGAAGGGGCCGCGCCAGCCCTGGTATCTATGTTTCCTGATTCTGAGTGTTTTTTGTTAGTAATTACAAAGTCCATGGCTTCCTCATGCTATCTGCCTATCCTTTCTTGATTTTGGACTTCCTGTATACACTGGTGACAGTTTTCTTTCACATGTCGTTTGGTATATTCCAAATATAGAGTAAATGGGATTTTCAGATTGATTAGAGGTGGATGTGAAAGAACAGAGTGAAGGATGACGGGAAGGTTTCAGACCTGTACAACCAACCAAAGGAAGGGAACTGTCGTTTAGACAGAGAAGAAAGGATGTCTGCAGCTTTGGAGGGAAATCAATAATTTGATTCTGAACAGTTAAACTCTACATGCCTAATAGACATGGAAATGGAGAAGTACAGTTAGCAATGGATTGTAAGATAGTGGAATTCTGGGGAGACACACAGAGATAAAAATTGATCGGTCCATGTATTAAAGAAAGTCACAGGGCTGATTGAGGTCACACAGAGCACTAACTTTGATAACTTCTGACCTCAATCCAGAATACAAAATATATTTTCCATACTGACCAAATACACGTGTGAAACTTAAAAGTTTCAAGAAGCAAATTTACCCTCCTCTTATTTGGTTGGGTTTTTTTGTTTGTTTTTTTAAACTTCTGCTCCCAACTCAATTGATTTCTTAACTGAGTCCTGGTTGTGTCCTACAGTTTGAAAATCACTGAAAGTTGCTGACCAAGGACATTAATTACATAATTTCTGGCAAAAGAGAAATCCAAAGGCTAGTCACGTGGCACTTTAGAAATGAGAAGATCAACAAAGGAAATGTAGGAGCAGCCAGAGGTAAGCAGGGAACGAGAGGGGAGGCCCCAAGCCTGGAGGAGGAAAGGGCTGCAGGGTGCACTGGCCCTGAGGAGCGGAGAAGAGTGAAAGCTGACCTTCGGGTCTGGCAGCACTGCAGTCTGCTGAGAGCTTGAGAACAGAGCATCTAAGACCGTGCTCGGCTGGGACAGCCCCGAGGGATGGGGTGGGGAGGCAGGTGGGAGCGGGGTTCAGGATGCGGGACACACGTACACCCATGGCTGATTCATGTCAACGTATGGCAAAAACCAGCACAGTATGGTAAAGTAAGTAGCTGCCAATTAAATTTTTTTAAAAAGACAGTGCTAGGGATACAAGCTTGATGTTTCCCAAGTTTGAGTTTTGAGATAGTAAATGGTAACTGCAAGTAGCTGTTTTTTGTTGTAAAGAGAAGCGGGGGAATGGCACAACACCGGGCAAGAGATGTGGGCGTTAAGGTTTTCTGTTTAAATATTTATATGCTAATAGAAACAGCCCAGTGATAAGGAGACTGGGGCAGGAGAGTGAAAGAAGGGGTCGGTCATCTGCAGATAGGTCAGCAAGGGCTGGTGAGCAGACAGATACGGTTAGCTGGGTAGCCTTGTTTGAAGCACGGGGAATTTCTTCTCCAGCGATTCATAGTTTAATTTTAAAAACGAGCTGAGGGGGAGAGATGCTGCTGTTGGTTTCGGGAGAGGCTGCAGATGGCCCAGGAGAATGCTGCAGCCCCGCCCAGCCCCGCCCCATGGTTCCTCCCATGGACTTCTATACCTTTCTGTCTCCTGACTTCCATCCTACAGTCTCTTTCTACACCATCCCTAGTATGAGTTTTCAAAACTTAAATCAAGTTTTCGCGATTCAAAATAAAGCCCCAAGTTCTTGCCTGTAGACCGCCCCATGGAACAGCCCTTTATTCCCTGCCGTCTCCCTCACTTGCTTTGCTCCCGCCCCCAGGCCTCTCTGGTGTTTCTTCATTCAGTTCAGTCGCTCAGTCGTGTCCGACTCTTTGCGACCCCATGGACTGCAGCACACCAGGCTTCCCTGTCCATCACCAACTCCGGGAGGCTGCTCAGAGTCATGCCCTTTGAGTTGATGATGCCATCCAAGCATCTCATTCTCTGCCGTCCCCTTCTCCTCCTGCCTGCAGTCTTTCCCGTCATCAGGGTCTTTTCCAACGCTGGAGCTCTTTCTCCACTCTTCTCGAGCAGCATACTGGGCACCTACCGACCTTTCAGTGCCGTATCTTTCTGCCTTTCCATGCTGTTCATGGGGTTCCCAAGGCAGGAACACTGGAGTGGTTCGCCATCCCCTCCTCCAGGGGACCACGCCTTGTCAGAACCCTCCACCATGACCCGTCTGTTTTGGGTGGCCCTACACAGCATGGCTCATGGGTTCATGAGTTAGACAAGGCTGTGGTCCAAGGGATCAGTTTGATTAGTTTTCTGTAACTGTGGTTTCCATTCTGTCTGCCCTCCTTTCTTCATTCCCTCAGGCAAAGAACACTTTCTCCCCGTTTCTTCACTTTGTGACTCTCCTTAAATGTTAACTTTCTCATAGTGACTGTACGTGACCACCCTTTTTAAAACAGCACTCATATCTGTCACCCTTCTCGGATTGGTTTCTGTCTTAGCACTTATTACCATCTGTGGCTGAGACATTTCCAGCTCATGAACGAGCCATTCCCCACCCCCACGATTCTTACCATTAGGCAGGGCCACATGCCTAGCTCCAGCCAATGGGCTGTGAGCAGAAGGATGCTTGCATGCTTCTCCGCGAGAGCATGCTGGAGCCACCATGCGCCCTCCAGCTCTCTTCCGCTGTCGCAGCGTCTCCGATCATGTGTTGCACCGGCAGGCCGTGCAGCAGGAACAGCCTGAATCACTGAGTCACCTCACCAGGCAGTCAGCTGCCTGAGAAGCTGCAGGGGTGAGGAGTAAGCTTTGTTGTGTTAAGCCACTGAGCTTTGGGGGGTTAATGTGTTACCACATCATAACAGCATCTATTCATTATGGTCTGAATTATGTCTCTTTAAAATTTATATGTTTCAGTCCTAAGTCCCAGTACCTCTGAATGTAACTGTCTTGAAGAAAGGCCCTTTAAAAAGGTGCTTAAAGTACAGCAAGGTCTCCGCTCCGGGTGGTGCCTCGTCCGTTACGCGTGGCGTCCTCGTAGGAGGAGGACGGATGCCCCCAGAGGGAGGACAGCGTGAAGACCCAGGGAGCAGGCCCCTGTCTGGGCGCCACGGAGAGAGGCCTCACAGGAGACCAGCCCCGCCAGCTCCTTGACCTCAGACTTCTGGCTTCCACCTGGCAGAGAGCAAACTGTTTCAGCCACCCAGTCTACAGTGCGTTGTTACAACGGCGCGAGTGAACACACATCTTAACACCAGTGCTCCACCTGGCATGTCTCCTTCTGCCGTTTCCCTCCTCTAGAGTATAAGCACACAAGGAGAGCACGCGGCGCCCCCAGCCTTTAGCGCAGCGTCTGGCGCCTAACCTCACAGAGGCGCAATAGAGGTTGAATGAATGAATCCTGTATTTAAACGGAATTCAAACTGAGGGGAACCCTTAAACCGCTATGAGTAGAGATAAACTGGTAAAACCTACTTTGGAAAACTCATTACTATCATCTAATAGGTCTGTGATCCAGCAACTCCGCTCTTAGGCACAGACTCCAAAGAAATGTGCATGCATGTGCTCCAAGAGACACATGTACCAGTGTGCACAGCAGCACTGTGTGTAACACTCAGAGCCCCAGAAACAACCCGAATGCCCGCTGACAATAAAGGGAAGGACTGTGGCACAGTCGTACATTGGGTTGGCCAAACAGTCCGGGTTTTTCTGTAACCTGGTACAAAAAGTCTGAGTGAACTTTTTGGCCAAGCCAGTAAAATAATACATTGATGAAAAATTCAGTACAACTATGTGCAACCCAAGTAAGTCCCACAATCAAGACTGAATGAAAAAAGCCATATAAATATATGCCACACAATTCCACTAAGTAAAGGTTTTTGGGGTTTCCTTTTTTTTCTGTAAAGCAAAGCTACAGGAATACATGCTTAGGTGGTAAAAACCATTTTTAAAAATGCAAGAAAATTACTATCACAGCAAGGAAGAATGGTGGCTACCTTTAGAGAAGAGGGCGTATAGTGACTGGGAAAGGGCAGGAAGCAGGACTGAGCTCTCGGTTCATGTTTCTTAATGTGGGCAATAGTTTATTTACACAGTGATTTGCTCTGTGTAATGTATTTTGTATATATTCACTTTTCTGTGTTTTTAAATGGTTAAAAATGAAAAAAAAATCAAAATGCAGACTTTGTCTAGGGGACCAACCATCCAACAGAAGTATCATGGTAAGAGAAGAGAAGCAATGGCAGAGGCTGATTCTTTAAATTAAATCCCTGAGCTACAGAAGATGTTGAGGCTTCAAAACAAGTAGACACACCAGACATCAAGAAAAACTCACGCAAGTGAAATCTCAGACACCTAAAAGCCAAGACAGAAATCTGTAAAGTCTCCAGAAACAACCAGATAAAAGCAAACCGCCTTGCTCTCAAGCCCTGAGTCTTAGACTAGCACCGGGGTCCTGTCAGCAACACTGTGTACAGAAGCCAGTGGCCAGCTGTCTTCAAACTTTTGAGGGAAAAGACTTCTAGACCCAGGCAAACCACCAGTCAAGTGTGAGGGCAGATGAAAGACTCCTGTGTACCTGTCCGGAAGGCCTCAAAGCTGCTATTTCCTAGGCCCGCTGAGATTTTCCTCAAGGATCCTGCACAAGAGATGAAAAGAAACACTGCTGTCTACGTTGGTGAAGTCTGAAGGGGGTGTGTTAAGGCTGGACGGTAATGTAAAAGTCGGTACCGACTGCTTTTTCAGAGGGTTGGATGGAAGTTGTGTAGCAGAGTGTCCTTAGAGGAGATAAACTGGGATGTCTACTGCGGACGGGCATCTTGTCTGCAGCCACTCTTCAATGGCTGGAGGAAGACTGATGGAGATGGTTACATACACTCAGTGCAAATGCGAAAAATCAAGAGCTGAGCAATCAGTGAGGACTGTGGGCCTTTTGTTCCTGTGCTTATAACTTTTCTGTAAATTTGAAAGAATTTCAAAATGAAACAGGCTAAATTAAAACAGAAGGCAAATAATTATGTGAAGAATGTCTCCAAGACTAATTCATAAGGAATTCCCTAGCAGTCCAGTGGACTCTGCGCTTTCACTGTCAAAGCTGAGGGCCAGGGTTCATTCAATCCCTGGTTGAGGAACTAAGACCCCATAAGCCATGTGTGGCATGACCAAAGTGAATGAATGAATTAATAAAAAATTTAAATTATTTTTAAAAATGAATAATTCATAACAAACTATGATTGAGAACATGAACATTCTTAATCTGATAAAAAGCAAGTACATTTTCTTTATTAAGAGAAAGGCAAAGCAACTGGAAACAAAACCCCGTGAGCTGTATAAAAAAGGAATAAAAATGACAAAAATATGTATATTTTTGAGCAAAAGAAAGGAATTAAAGGAAAGCCCATTCTAGCAACCCTGAATTATGGAAAAGAAAATATCATACTATCATACTATTTGTGTCTTCAGTTTCTATAAATTAATATTTTAATTTGTTGCCTTTTAATGTAAAATCAACCTAAAAGCAAAGCAGAAAAGACTATATAATCACTTAGAGTTGATTTAACGAGGGCTTATATGCAGTGCTTGGGAACAAGGATAGACGGACAGACAGGAAGGCAATTCCTGCCTTCACGGACTCGCCATCTTGTGCAATTCAAAGGAGGGCACAAGTGTCAGAATGATACCGTGGTCTATTCCGTGAAGCAAAAGTGTTAATGTAAGAGAAAGGGTGCTGACTTGAGAGAGAGATCAGGGAGGCCTTCCTTCAGAAAGTAATGATGGAGCTGGCATCTGACAAGAGAGAGTAGGTGTTAATGGGCAAACAAGCTAGGAAACTAAGCCCTAGTCTGGGCAAATCCCAGGAACCGTGGGTAAGACAGCGCAGCACGAGGCCGGAGAAGCAGACGGAAGCGGGACTCGGGGGCCTCACTGGGAAGAAGGGCTGGGAGCTGAGTCTTTGAATAAGAACACAAGAAGTCTCTGATACATTTTGACGCTGATGTGCTTAATTTTTTGGTTCTCTAAGAACAGTACGTTTAAGAATATAAAATGGATCATGAAGGGCACAGAACTAGATTCAAGGAGCTTGGTGGGGAAGCTGTTGCAATAGCTCGGGTGAAAGCTGTGCTCACACGGACTAGGGCAACTGCAGAGGAGTCGGTGAATTTGAGACACTTCCCTGGGGGCTCAGATGGCAGAAAATCGGCCTGCAGTACAGGAGATCTGGGTTCTGTCCCTGGGTCAGGAAGATCCCTGGAGGAGGAGATGGCTGCCCACTCCAGTGTTCTTGCTTGGACAATTCCACGGACAGAAGAGACTGGCAGGCTATAGTCCATGGGGCCACAGAGAGTCAGACAAGACTGAGGGACTAACATTTTCAGTTTTTTCAATGTAACTCAGCTGACGACTGTGGGCTAAGCATGTGTCTCCTCCACATTCCTATGTTGAAGCCCTAAACCCAATAAGGATGTATTTGGAGTAAGGAAGTAATCAAGATTAAACGAGGTCGTAAGAGTGAAACTCTGATCCCATGATATTAATGTCTTTTTTTTTAATATTCATTGACTTGCCTTTGATGGGTCTTAGTTGTGGCTCACGGGCTTAGCTGCTCCAGAGATGCGGGATCTCAGCTCCCTGAAGAGGGGTGAAGTCAGTGTCCCCTGCACTGCGAGCAGACTCTTGGCCACTGGCCACCAGGGGAGCAGCCATCGACGAGAAGAGACGTCAGCGTGCCATGTGCGCACACTATGGAGAGGCCGCGTGAGAAGGCAGCTCTCCGAAAGGCAGAGAGTGGGGGGTTCCCCAGAAACCCACCCTGCTGGCCTCGGCCTGGGACTTCCAGCCTCCAGAACGGTGAGAAAATTAATCTCTGTGGTTTAAGCCACACAGTCTGTGGTATCTTGTGCTATGGCGGTATGAGCATTGGACTGAGGCACTGAAAGCTGGGAAGTGAAAGTCTAAAACGTGCTGTCCTGCTGAATCCCTTGCCTGTGATAACGTGGGACCAAATGCTGTCTGTCCGCCTTGACCACTATTGTGACGGAGACTGCCAAAAAATAAAGTTAGGGATCACTGCGAGACTGGGGAGGTACTCGGTGAAATCTTCACTTTCGCTTTTCATCCTTTTATAGTTTTCCTGAAACTATGTAATTTACTTTCACCACTTTGAAAGGTCAACCTAATTTTCACAGACAAGTGAACGCCTCACACCTTCCCCTGCGCTCTGGCCACTCACATCTACTTTCACAGTTTTTGTAACCTTGTTTGTCAGTTTTCAATCAGCTTTCTTAACCTATATCAATTTAGTTTCTACTTGTTACTTAAAGTTACATTTTTCTTCTGATACACATTAAAAATATAAAATTATTCTTAAAATGTTCAGCTGTGTACTGCTTAAAATCATCTCATGTTCCAGGAGTGGTACAGGCGTCGTAATTTGGAAAACACTGCTAAATATAAGACTGAATTATCTGTCATAATGGTATAAAACCATATTATTAAACATGTATGAGAAAATTAATTCCTGTCTTTTTCATAATTAAATACCTCCATAAGTCACAACACTTATAAAATTTTAAAACATCCTAGTGTGTAAAATTCCCATATCAGAATGACTAAAATTCACTAAACTTAACTATGTGAAATATTTGCAAGTTAAAAGTTAAAAATTTTCAGATATTTTTAGTGCTGCTAAAACCAAATACTTACTGTTTTTAAAAATCCAGAAGCTAGATTTTATTATAGTTATAAAACAGTATAAATGCATTTATTTTTATCATGGTTTTACTAGCAATGCAAGGATAGATCTGAGGTCTCTAAAAATTATGATCACTTCCTCGTAAGAATTTAAGACATTAAGAAATGCCTCCCAATAATGATATAGTACCTTAAATTAAATTGGTTTATTTCTCAGTGACTTAGAAATTAGTAAAAAGACTCAACTTTGACCAAAATCTTCGGTAAACTTAAAGCAAGAGTGATTTCTACAATGCACGGTCTTGGTTTAAAAAGCATAGTGCACTAAGCATTATATCAAGTGTGTCCTAAGCATTCATTTTTATCTATAGAATAAAATGTTTTGGTCCATTTTTCAGCAGCCTATCCACGTAACATAGAGTTCTTAAGGTTTTAAATATCTAAAGCACAGGTGGTGTTGAGAAAGGGAAGAAACAGTGAACTGTGCGACACAGAAATATTTTTCACTAGCCTGTACAGCCCCCCTTAGAAAGTAAGCTGTTAACCCTTAACAGCAGAGGGGAGCAGAGGGCTTCCCAGCTGGCACAGTGGTAAAAAGCCTTCCTGCCAACGCAGGAGACGAGAGATGCTGGTTCAATCCCGGGTCAGGAGGATCCCCTGGGTCAGGAAATGGCTGCCCACTCTTTTTGCCTGGAGAAAACCTCACATACAGAGGAGCCTGGTGGACTGCAGTCCACGTGGTTGCAGAGAGCTAGACAGGGCGGAGCACAGGGAACAGGAAGGGTGACCGAGCTCTCCGTTGTGTTCACTTCTGTGTTAGCCCCTACGACCCTGATGCTGGGAGGGGCTGGGGGTGGGAGGAGAAGGGGGCGGCAGAGGGAGAGATGGCTAGATGGCATCACTGACGCAACGGACGTGAGTCTGAGTGACCTCCGGGGGTTGGTGATGGACAGGGAGGCCTGGCGTGCTGCGATTCACGGGGTCCCAAAGAGTCGGACACGACTGAGAGCCTGAGCTGAGCCCATGCACATCCCACCCGGGTTGGACCAGAGCTGCAGAGTCCACTTGGGTTGCCTGTTAGCTATTTGCCAGGGTTCAGCACCAGACTCAACTAAGCTCCCGTAAAGCCAGCGGCCTCCTCAAAGCTCGACTGCTGCATTAGCTGCATCTGAGCAGCAGGACCCTTATACTGTAGAAGAATTCTTCTATACTCAGTCATTTCTTCCAAGCAGGATAAATTACTGATCTACTTAAATGGTTTTATTTTTTAAGTATTTATAAGAGAAAATTATTGTAAATAATCAAATCAAAATCATAATGAAATTGAATATTTATTTGAATTTTTCCTGGTAATAGCACTCAACATAAGAAAAACCAAGCTATAAGATTTTGTTTTCAATATACTCATTTTTCAAAAAGTGAAAAGGTGGGTTCTCTATTTAATGGCAACAAATGGGACTACCATTCAAAAAGCAGTATTTTAAGAGATATATACTATGATTAACATGATGTGTTTTATATTGTAGAATGGAGACATATCCAAATGCCAATCTGAATATAGAAGAAATACATGTGTTAAAACCACACTGGAAAACCAAATGTTCTTTTTTTATAAAAAGCTTGACATAAAAAGGAACTTGCCAGTAAACTCAATGAACTTTCACGTATAGGTTTTTTTAAAATCCCCACCCACACCACCCCCACAAAAAAACTGTAGATTTGAGTAGAGCCATTATATGACAGGTCATTTCTGTGCAACATGGAAGCTGGCTACACAGCCAGTGTTAGCGTCCTGAAGTGCATCTTTTGAAGACTTGTTTAGTAAGACTGCAACAGCAAATATACAGTGCTTAACACAAGACCTGTAAGAACAGAGCTACATCATTATAAAGGTTTTAAAACTACTTTTTAAACTTTTTGGTTCACCAAAGAATAAAGGTGTCAAATCCAGTGGCTTTCTCATTCTCCAACAGTATACACAGCAAGCTTTTGTTATTTGGCATCTTTTGGAGTCGAACAAGTCACGCAGTCTCAGCGGTGCTTCCCTGTCTGTAATGCGCGTCCGTGCGCAGCACCGTTGGGCGGAGAGCAGGGTTAGATTTTTGGAAGCTTTGGCGCGTTAACCACAGGGTTTGCCTCCTGTAAGTGTCTCCTCCCTGCACTCTTGTAATCATAGGTGCAGCTGTGAGTTTCTGCATAGCGATGAGATGCACAGAAGTTGTTTCCACATCTAAAGCACAAAAAAAGTTTATGTGAATAGCCACATTTCTGTAAGAGCCTCCTCTCTTTGGGAGATCAAAGCTTGACTTCGGGTAGTCCCACAGGAGCCTTTTGGTTCTCTTTAGCAATTTCAGCATTGACATTTCCCTTATACTTATAAACAAGCAGAGGCACCTCCCCGCAAAAAAGAGAACAAGTTAATTGTCCATGAATGTGCAAGTGTATAATAAAGAATCTCCTCTGCAGTGAAAGAGGATGTAGACCTTTCTGAAGCAGGAAAACTGCGACGGCCGACACCCGTGTGGACCGCCTTCTTCCACATCCAGTAAGCCTGGGCAAGCTGACTTCTGAGAAATTCAGTCTAATAAGAAAATCGAATTATGTAAAACCTAACTATGCCGTGAAAGGATTTTCAAGTATGTCAGCAACAAGGTACACTGTTTCCCTTTGAACAGAATACGCTCTAAAAAGCAGCAGCTTTACTTAATGCCTGCCCTCAATCTAAGGGCAGTCACCATCCTTGGAGCATATTAATCAGTACTACTACATAGTTATTGGTAGAAAAAACTCATTATTTTTGTAAACATATTATTCATCTCTTTTGAAACAAAAGTGTACCATATAATTAACAGTACATTAACATTAAATGTAGTCCTTTTTATTCAATTTAAAATAGAATCTTGGAAGAGGCATTCTCCCAAGCTACATTCAAAGAAAAACCAAGTCAATCTATCATAAGACAAAGAGAACACACTCTTCCATTGGTTTATATATCCTACTTGAGAGGGCAGGAGAGGATCTCAGGAGTTTGGAAATGCATAACCTATCTATCTGCTCTTTACTTCGGCCAATAAGGAGTTCAGCCGAGGACTGCTATTTGAACATCATCTAAATGATATTATGAAGCGGCAATGTGAAGAGCGTTTTCTGCTGCGCCCCTAAGCTGGGTCACTGCAGAGCAAGCACTCCACTTTTCAGCTAGCCAACCTGCCTGCATTTGTAGCTAGTAGCCAGTCCAGTTTTCTTTCCACAAAGAAAACAATGCTTTGTTGTTTTCTTCTTTGTTTGAACAGGGGCTTTCACAGGTGGGAGGTGATGAGTACATTCTCCTGTTCAGAGAAAGGACAGCTTGATTAATACAGAAATAAAATTCTAAATGTGAAATACTATAAAACAAAACATCAAACACACTCCTGTCACAGCAAACCTCTCAGCCATAAATATTAACTTGTGCTTTTCAATATCTAAAATGATTCAGTTTCTGTAATAAAGATGAACTGCAACTGTTATTTCTCTTAAGACATGGTGATTTCTACTAAGACTTTTTTCTTACATTTTTATACATATCAACACCTTTCTGATTATTTCTGAAGGCAGTATGTATATTTAAAGTACACTAAACTTTGACAAGAGAATCAAGAAAAATGTCTGGCTCAAAATCGTATTTATGAAGCTTCTGAGGAACAACATATGTATTAAAATCACCCTGTTCTTTCACGCCAAGAAAGAGCATGAGGATACCATGAAACTGAGCTCTTGGTGCTAATTATACCATAGAAACTAAATGCATCGAGCCATCAGCAAATTATTTAAAGCTTTAATTTGTTCAGTTTTAAGATAACAGGACATGTATTTTTCTCCCTAAGTTTCTAAGTGTTCAAAGGTCAACTCAGTTCTCACAATAAAAAGCATTCTGAATTTTTAAAATATTATAATTATATAAAGTACGGTATTATCAATAGTGACTTGTAGGGTGCACCATTCAATTTCACAGTACTACAACCGTTCCAAAAAATATTTACTGAACTCTGGGCTATAGCAACAGGTTGATTTTTAGTCTTAAATATAAAATCACATCTGCTTTTATATTTATATCTGCTTTTATGAGAAAAAATTAAATCAGTTTAATACTAAGTGTAATGCTTTTAAAACTGAACAAAACTCCAATAGACCCCACTCATGAGCAGAGAGGCTCAATGTCATCACCCACAGTTGTTACACAGAAGTACAAGGACACAGGGGAAAAAGCAAATGAACCCAAACAAAGGGAAGGGGTGAGAAGGAAAGCAGTACAGAGTGTCAGTGGAAATGGTGCCCATTCCCTACCACCAAAGAAGGTTTGGGAGGCCTGGGCTTAACGCTATGTAGCAGCTAAAAGTAATCCTTCAAGGGTTCAGAAAGTTGGAATTACATTTAATTGGCAGTATGCCTTTTGCCACAATCCAGATTGGGTTCTGTATATACAAACAGAATAAAATTAATGCTTTATGACTAGTCTAAAATACACTCCCAGATCTTGCCCAAAACTGGGGGAAAAAAAATGCCCCAAACTGGAAACTAACTTATGACTCCTAATGGTGGTCAGGTACCAACTCAAGCTAATAAGCATTTTCTTCTTCAAGGGCACTTCAGAGTTATCAAAAACATTTCACAAAGGTGATGGGATGCTTTCCTCTTCTTAAATAATGAAAATAAGACAGGCATTTGCACGGGACACAGAGGAAAGGCATGTGCTGCCAGACGCCCTCTGAAGTCCATCCAACTGCAACTGTCTTTGGAATTCAGGCTTTAGGGTATTGTTCCTGAAACAAAAGTTAAAAACAAAATCTGCTGACAAAAATTTAGTTCAGCGTAGTCATACTTTCGTGGTTTTTTCTCCTTGGGGTATTTAAGTTTCCCAGCCCGTTTTTCATTCAGAAGCTCCCGTGCGTGTGCAGACGCGAGCACAGCAGTGGCCAGCAGGAGGCGCACGGAAGCGCAGCTGCAGTCTCCCCAGGCCAGTGGCTTCATCCATCCCTCTCCCCACCCCAGAAAGAAAAATGGTTAGTCACACGCTCTGCGCTGGGAACCAGCCCAGACAGGTAAGCTCCCTCCTACAAAGAGGAGAAAGTCAGATTCCACAGGCTGGCATTCAAGGACTCGTGTGTCTAGTATGCCTTAATAACTTTCCAGGGTCTTTTTCTATCAATTGCCACATCATTCCCACCCTGAAAGATGCACCAGATCCATTTACAAGTGCCATCCCCTCTTCTAAACTGCTCAGTAACTTTGTCAACTTAGTAAAATTCTACTTATCCAGTAAGAAGATATCACCAATCATTAACTCTTCTCTGAAGCCTTCTCTCAAATATGTAATGAACATATATGAAAAAAGAAAAAGTCAGTAAAATGATGCTGCTGTGAAAAGTTGCTTTTCAGAATGAGAATAAAGATACTTGGATTAAGGCACTTGTTTGGCACTTGCTACTTTAATATTTGGTCTAACACAATGATCTATAAAAATTCACCCAACAGAAAAGTCAGGCAATAAAGTAATAAGGCAGTGTTTATGATACAAGTTTGGTAGTCATCTGCCTAAAAGTGATAACTAAAATGATGAAGATGGGTGTGACTTCCAAGGAAGACCTTACAGTGAAAAGCAAAGAGAACCAATGGAAAAACTTAGCTAAACAAAACTTATGCCAGAATTTTCACAAACTCTTCTAAGTAACTGAGAATGATACTGTTAGTGCTACCTGGCAGGAAGGAAAGGGCAGCAAGATGCATAGCTCTAGTTTGGAGAATCATAAACTGCAGGTGGCAGCTGATGATTTGACCTAAATGAAATCAATCAAGAGTATATACCAGGGGACAAGCAGAGAGGCTGGTAAAACAAGTTCAAAAGAAAACTGAAGTTTAAAAAAACACAAAAACAAAAATCTACAAAAATGTAACAGCCCAGAATAAAAACAGAAAGGAAAGAGAAAACTCTTTTAAGAAGGGCCCTGACCATCAAGGTAAGTATACAGGATCATCCACTGGATTGAAAATTATGAAGATCTTTTCAGCAACAGCAGTTTCAGAAGAAAGCGCTGCAGCTTGAATTAGAGTTTAGGGAGACAGACCAAGTACAGCTCAAACTTCCAAGAGGCTGAGCTGCGGATTAGTACAAGACAGATTTAAACAGATGTCAAAAGGAAACTGACGTCTACTTATGGCTTTCCCGGTGGCACCAGTGGCAAAGGGCCCTTCTGCGAGTGCGGGTATGTGAGAGAGGCAGGTTCGATCCCTGGTCGGGAAGATCCCCTAAGAAGGGTGTGGCAGCCCACGCCAGTATTCTGGCCTGGAGAATCCCATAGACAGAGGAGCCTAGTGGGCAACAGTCCATGGGGTCGCAAAGAGTCGGACACGACTGAGCAATTTAGCACACATGCCCAAAGGAAAATAATTATAATATTAAAAATAGATACATTAATCAAAAACAGTGCGGCACTGGCATAAAGTCAGACATACAGATCATGGAACATAACCGCGAACTCTGCAATAAACCCTCACAAATATAATCAGATGGTTTTTGACAAGGTTCTAGTAAGAGCATTTGACGGGGAAAAGGACAGTTTTGTTTTTTTTTAAACGAATATAGCCTCAAAAACTGGATGAAAAATTTGCAACCCCATGGACTATACAGTCCGTGGAATTCTCCAGGCCAGAATACTGGAGTGGGTAGCCTTTCCCTTCTCCAGGGAATCTTCCCAACCCAGGGATCAAACCCAGGTCTCCCACATTGCAGGCAGATTCTTTACCAGCTGAGCCACAAGGGAAGCCCAAGAATACTGGGGTGGGAAGTCTATCCCTTCTCCAGAGGATCTCCCTGACCCAGGAATCGAACCAGGCTCTTCTGAATTGCAGGCAGATTCTTTACCAACTGAGCTATCAGGGAAGCCCCGAAAACTGGATATCCACATGGAAAAGAATGAAGTTGGACCCTTACGTTACACCATATATAAAAATTAATTCACATGTATTAAAGACCTAATGTAAGACCTAAAACTACACAACTTCTAGAAGAAAAACTAAAGGAAAAGCTTCATTAACAGTGGATTTGGTAACAATTTATTGAACACAATACCCAGCACAGGCAACAAAGAAACAAAACAGACAAACTCAACTTGATGAAAATTAAAAACTGTTGAGCATCAAGACATAATAAACAGAGTAAAAAGGTGACCTATAGACGGGAGAAATATTTGCAAATCATACATAAGGAATTAATATCCAGAATATATGGCGACAAGAATACCAAGAAACAAATTAAAAAATGGGCAAGGTATTTTTTTTATTTCCCGCCTCCAGGGCAAGGAATTTGAACACACATTTCTCCAAAGATCTCCAAACAACACATCAAGAGATGCCCAACATAACTAGTCATCAGGGAGATGGCAGTCTAAATCACAATAAGATACCACCTCATCTCTGTTAGGATGCCCACTATCAAACAAAAAGAAAATAACAAGTATGGTGAGAAAGAAGAGAAATTGGAAACCTGGTACACTGCTGCTGGGAATGTGACGTAGCACAGCTACTATGGAAAAGAATACAGTAATTCCTAAAAACGGTAAAAACAGAAATGCC
This sequence comes from Redunca redunca, assembly GCA_006410935.1. Lineage (NCBI taxonomy): Eukaryota > Metazoa > Chordata > Mammalia > Artiodactyla > Bovidae > Redunca > Redunca redunca. Next base: position 501,557 of record SJYQ01096399.1, on the reverse strand, counting down.
GTATGACCCAGTAATGCCCCTGCTGGATACACACTCAAAAGAACTCCAATCAGAGTCTCAGAGATACTCGTGCACTTGTGTTTGCAGTAACATTATTCAGAGTAGCTAAAATGTGGACGTGACCAAGTGTCCATCCACGGATGCACAGGTAAGCAAGATGCTGTATACACATACAATGGAATGTTACTCAGCTTAACAAGTATGGGAATTTTGACACATGCTACAGCCTGGAGAATCCTACGGACAGAGGAACCTTGCGGGCTGCAGTCCACGCAGTCACAAGAGTCGGACACGACCAAGTGACTCTGACTACTGCTACTACACAGACGAACCCTGGGAGCACCACACTGCAGAAAGCAAGCCAGGCACAAAAAGACAAATACCGAACGATTTCACTTATGCGAGGCACCGAGAGTAGTTAAAATTATAGACAGAAAACAGAACAGTGGTTGCCAGGGTCTGGGGAGAGAGAGTAATGAGGAGTTAAAGTTTAATGGGTACAGAGTTTCCATTCTGATGAAATGAGTTCTGGAGATACATGGTACGGTAACATTGGTTGGCTAAAAATGTGAATGTACTTAATACCATTCAATCGTACACTTAAACATGGTTAGGACAGTACATTTTATTACAACAAAAAAACTGAAAGAAGTAGATATATCACAACTTTAGAACTCTGGGCTTTATACAGTAGTGGAAACAAGCCTTATCGATGCTGCCGCTAAGTCGCTCATTCGTGCCGACTCTTAGCGACCCCACGGACCGCAGCCCACCAGGCTCCTCCATCCATGGGACTTTCCAGGCAAGAGTACGGGAGTGGGGTGCCACTGCCTTCTCCGGAAACAAACCTTAGTTATCTCTTTAAAGACATGAAGCTCACATGACAATCGTAATACATCATGTGCCCTTCAGAACCTTGGGGCTACTTACGTGGTACACATTTGCTGGGGTTTCCATCTCTAGACTGGGCACTAGAACACAAAAGGTGAGAGTGATGGCTTCTTCGGGAGTGTGTGGCCTGTACACCTTTGAGATACTACTGGCAGAAGTGATGCTAATAACACAGCCGTTTCTGCTCGTAAGCCTTGGAAAGGGCTAGTCAAAGAGACCGTCCCTTTCTTTTATCCAGAAATAACCAGTTCGGCAAATGGAGCTCTTACTGTCCTTGATATTGGACCATGAGTTTAAGAAACAAACACCTTTCTAGGGTATTTTCTCAAAACTCACCCTGTACCCAGCATGGCTCTAGCATGGCCAGGGACTAGATAAATTGTGAAATACATGGTAATTTTTCATTCATCTTACCTTTTCACATAGACCATATCCTTTTCCAGACAACAGAGACCTCAATTTAATTTGTTTTATTCTTCAAATATGCCCTACCGCCAGTTCTCGTCATCATTTTCTTCAGTAGAACAAAGTCTACAGAAGTTTACTCTGTGTATACCACAGAGAATGTTCTTCTCATTACTCTCTGGAAATTCAAATTCATAGTATGCATAATGCTATGATTATTAGCCTTATATTGTTTTCAAAATTATCTGTAGCTTACCTACTCTTTTCCCTGATGTCGTATTATTTCCATTCATTCCAATACCACGGGCAGACTACAATTAAAACACAAAACATCTATAGAGGTGAGTTGATGGAAAACAGAGGAGAGATCATCTAACACGAAATAATTACACTTTATGACAAAAATGTTGATGAACCTTCATTTTAAATTATTTAATCTATTTTTAAGTAATTAACTTGGGACCTGGCTGTCACATCCATCAATACTGTACTTATTCTTTACCTTCAAGAGAGTAAAAGTTGTCTATGGCCATATGACTCTGAATGTGCCTGATCCTGTCTGATCTTGGAAGCTAAGCAAGGTCAGGTCTGGTTAGTACTTGGATGGAAGAGTAAAATCTGATGGCTCAAATAAAATTTATTAGGGAAAAACATTTATTAAAATATTTAGCATTTTTAAATATGTGATAAATTGTTTAAAATTAAAATAATCTTAAGGCACTATAAAAAACTACTTTCAAATTATAGTTCTAAATTTATAACTAAAACATTATTTAAAATTCAACTGTCAAAAAATTTTCTATAAACTAGAAAAAGACATTTTAAGAGGAAGTTATGAAAAGAATTCAATCTTAGACCTCTTTATTTAACATGTAAACAAAAACAAAGCATCCTGAGTCACTACACGGATAACTAGTAGAACACATTGAAAGGCAAATACTTACTAAAAAGAATTCTGTAGCTTCTAACTGAGGAGAACTCTTCCTAAGGCTCTCTTCCTGAAAATGCTGGAGGTTTGCAGACAGCCCAGCTCCAGAGGTCGGCAGCCTGCCTGCCCCCCGTGCACTCTGTAAGCTGTCTCTGCTTGCACTCCGGGCCAGCGAAGCAAGAAAACCTAGATTATTTACAAAACCCACAGGCTCTTTGGATGCCCTGTTAGCCATTTCTGTGATATCCCGAGCCTCAACTTTAGAAATAATATCAGATCTTTTCCCAGTTGAATCAACTTTAACGGCTCGAAAGCGACTAGTCCTAGAGAAAGAAGAATCAGTGATATTTCGAACATCCAATGACCGGAGCACGCTTTGTGAAGCAGAAGACCGGAGGCTCCCAGACTCAGAACATGTGGACTGTCTCTGTGGTTTCGCCAGAGAATTACGGAGTGACGTTGGAGCAGAACAGCGAAGAGGTGATAAGAGTCTACTCTTGTGAGGACTTAATCCCTGGTGGCTGAGAACCGAAGCCTCTACTGACTCGCCATTCAGCACTTTCGCAGTGTGTTTAAGATGCTGCCCTTTAGCTTTCGACCCTCTATGGCCACCACCAAGAGAGGATTCCGGGTTTCCCTTCCGCGTGCCTCCCACGCCGCTGCTCTGCTCACCTGCATTCCCTCCTGTAAGGGAAGCAGACGGGCCCGCTGCAGGGGGAAGTGGCTCTCCAGTGACCCGCTGTTCTGAAGCTGGAAATAAAGCAGTGCCATCCTCACTGCTAGACGACAGCTTTCCCAAAAAGGGCTTTGTCCGCCTAGGCAGGGACGATCCGAGACGTCGCAGGGTATCAGCAAGCTCTCGGTCAGTTTCAGACTCCGTAGGAGGCTTCTGAGATGGGGGTTTGAGGCCTCTACCGGAATGAGACAGTGCGCAACTCTCCCCGGTGCCATCTTCCTTAAGGAAATCACGGGTGACAGATGATATGGGTCTATCGGCAGGGGGCAGAGCTGCCAAGCTTGGAACTGCACTGCTGGCCGGGTCGGGCAGACACGCGCTCCCAGGAGAAGGTAAACACGACTGCCCAGCATGGGGAAGGACTCTCAACAGTCTGCAGCGAGCAGCTGCCGTGGAACCACTGGGAGGTCGAGGAGCTACGGGTGGGCGAGGTTTTACCTTGACAGCTTTCCTAGGCTAAAAGAAAGGAATGAACGCGTAATTCTTTACACAATCACTTTCTCCACCCCATAGCAAGAATTATCGAAGTAAGAAAAGGTTACTTACAGATTGGCATTTGGATTACCTCAATCTGAAATATTTTAAAAAATTAAAATCTTAAGCTTATGACTGAGAAGAATTTTGCTATCTTTCCTCATTGAGTATAATTTCCAACAATGTTAAAGAAAACCAATTTTCTTTTTCATCACTATTGATTATTTGTCAGTTTTGCTGAGAAGAAAACTGATTATATAGATATGACATAGCTGCCCTGTTTCAGATCCCCTGCAACTTTTCCCAGTAAGATGAGTCAGGTGTTTGGATAGGTAGCTACTGCGGAAGAGAGTGAAGAGATGGCCTAAACTGCTGTCCTTCAAAATGCCTGCCTGCAAGTCTGGCCCTTGGCTGGCTTCTAGAAACTTGTATTTCAAGAAGGTTCCTGCTACCCTAACTTGTAAGAGACACTCATTGTGCCTTATTTGTTTGTGCAAGCCATACGGTTTATGCTGAACATCGACTTTTCTTCTGGGAGTCTGGAATTTTGGTACATGCTAGGCAGAGGGTGCCTTCATTAAGAGCTCCTAATGAAATCCCTGGGCACAAAGTCTTTAATGAGCTTCCCTAGTAGACAACATTCCACATGTGCTGATAAAACTCACTGACAAAGTAATTATATACATCTTGCGAGACTTCATTGAGAAAGTTTGTACCTGATTTCCTCTATACTTCACCCACCATGCTCCTTTTCCCTTTGCTGATTTTGCTTTGTACTCTTTTGCTAAAATAAATCTTAACCATGAGTAAAACGATATGCTAGTAAGCAAACCATCAAGTCTAGGTGTGGTCTAGGGGTTCCCAGTATAGTTGCTTTTAACAGAAGCATCACAATTCATGATGCAGGCTTAAAGTTGAAAGTTAAAAATATGAAGCCTTAGCACTTATCTTTAAGACATGGACTGATATGAGCATGACAAAGAATGGAATACCTGATGAGATACCAAGACTCCCAGCCTAGAAATGTAAGAACACGTAGAGAATGTAACGTCCAGCCAAAAATGTTTGACTTGCATCTAATCATGATGAAACAGTAGATAAATTCAAATTGGGCATATTCTACAAAACTAACCAACACTTCAAAACTATTTGACATGAATGTTTAAAAAAAGGCTAAGAATTAATTCTGCATAAAAAAGCAGACCAAGGAAACACTACAGCTAATACAGCAAATGATTCTTGATTGGATCTCAAATTGAAAAGAGAACAAAAAATCAAAATAAAACAAAATGCTAGCAAATACATTATTGAGAAATGAAGAAATATGAATATAGATTATATAATGTCTATCAGTGATAAATTATGTATATGATAACTGTATTGCAGTTATTTAGGAGAAGACTCTATTCTTAGGAGTTATATACTGAATATTTAGGGGGAACTAACTCCCAAATGAATCAGCTAAAAAAAACAGAGAAAGCAAATGTGGAAACAATGTTAATTGTTGAATCTAGGTAAAATTTCCATGGATGTTCACAGGTATAACATTTCTGAATGACTGAACATCTTTCAAAATAAACGCAAAGTAAGAGTTCAGACAAAGACTGAGAGATTTAATTGCCAAGAGTCATAAATGAAAAAAAAAGGCACTAGAAGATTCAGGCAGAAGGAAATAATCTTTAAAGGAAGCAAGTAATTGCAGGAAAGAATAAAGAGCAACAGAAAAGGTAAATATGTGGATAAATATAAATAATACTGGCAATATAAAACAACTTGAGGTGTTCAAAATATATAAATTAAAATGCATGGTAAAAATGACAAAAAGATATTCATATGTATAACTGGAGTTAGTGTTCNTTATACTATAGTCAAGAATGTACAAATAATCTCTAGAGTAACCATTTGAAAAAACTAGTAATAAATAACAATAGGATAAAAACTGGAAAACAAAAAGTAGATTAAAGAAAGGAAAAAAGACAGGAAAAAGAAACATGAAACAGGTGGTTAAATAGAAAACAAACAGTAAGATGATGAAAACTCACACGTGCTGGTGATTGTGTTCAATGGTGCAGAATGAAAAGCTTGTCAGTCTGGATGAAAATATAATAAAAAATCCACCATCCATTGATTATAAGAAAAATTCTTAAATATAGAAACACAGAAGGAGTAAAAGTAATAAAATGGAGAGGATATATGACAGAAATATAAATCAAAAGAAAGCTAGCTTAGCTCTACTAATATTAGACAAAATAGCTTTTAAGACAAGTGCATTACAAGACAAACATTTTATAATAATAAATAGCCATATTTATAATACAAACTACAAGACAGATACCATAATTCCTTGGATATCATACAAATCTGTACTAGATCATCTGACCTAGTTTGACAGTTTCAAAATATATAAAGCAAAAATAAACATACTAAAAGAAGAAACACACAAATTCACAACCAAAGGAAAGATTTCTAATAAACTTCTCTCAATAACTGATGGAAAACAGACACACACAAAAATCAGAAAGTCTCCAGGAGTCCAAACACCACAAATAACACTTGTCTAACTGATATATGCAGACCACGGCACACACACACACACACACACACACACACAGTGAGAAGACTACAGTCTTCCCAAGTGGCATTTACCAGTATGCTTAGTCACAAACCAATCCTCAACTTATTTCAAAGGTCTGAAATCATCTGTTCTCTGACTACAGTGATATTAAACTACAAATCAATAAAAAAGATATATAATATTCCACATATTTGTAAACTAAGGAGTTCAGAGCCATGAGTCTCATGGATCTAAAGATTAAATATAACCCCTATCAAAATCCCAATGGATTTTTTTTTTTTTTTTGCAAAAATAGAATCATCCATCCTAAAATTCTTAAGTGACCACAAGGAACTCCAAAGAGTCAAAATAATCTTGACAAAGAACAAAGTTGCAGGTCTCACACTTCCTGACTTCAAAACCTATTGCAAAGCTCAGTAATCAGGAAAGTGTGGTACTGGCGTACAGACAGACATACTGGCCAAGAGCACAGAATCAAGAGCCCAGAAATACTGCCCAAGTCCGCTCCTAGCTACATGCCCCAAAGAAAGGAGCGCAGGTGTCCCCCAAAGGCGTGCGTAAAGGATGCTCAAGGCAGCTCTGCTGACGAAAGCCACGGACGTCACAAGGAGACGGACGCAGCTGGGTACAGGCATACCTCGTCTCACTGCACTGTGCAGACACTGCCTTCCACAAGCTGAAGGTCTGCGGCGACCCTGCACGGAGCAAGTCTATATTGACGCCGTTTGCGCAACAGCATCTGCTCACTCTGCATCTCTGGGTCACATGCTGGTAATTCTTGTAGTATTTCAGGCTTTTTCATTATTATTATTATATTTCTTATGGTGATCTGTGATCAGTGATCTTTGATGTTACTACTACAACTCACTGAAGGCTCAGATGATGGCTAGCATGTTTTAGCAATAAATATTTTCAATTAAGGTATGTACATTGCTTTTTAGACATAATGCTATTATACTTAACAGACTATACTATAGTGTAAATATAAATTTTATATGCACTGGGAAACCAAAAAATTCGTGTGACTCACTTTACTGTGATACTCGCTTTATTGTGGCGGTCTGGAACCGAATCTGTAATATCCCCGAGGTATGCCTGTATAGTCATACAATGGATTAGTACACAGCAGTAAAAGAGAATGAACTGATTCACGCAACAAACGGATGAACTCCAAAAGTATCATGTTGAGCAAAAGAAACCAGACCAAAAAAAAAGAAAGTATATTACACATGATATCATTTACACCAAGTTCAGGAACAGTAGATGCTAATTTGTGACGACACAGGTAAGAATAGTAGTTATTTGGGGAGTTGGGAAAGGCAGGCATTGACTGGGAAAGGCTATAAGAAAACCTGGAGAGAAAAACAGGCCCTAGTTTAATTTGAGTTGTACCTACATAACTGTATATAAATATAAAAATTCATCAAGCTATATTAAACACTTGTGAATTTTATTTTCTGTACACAGTACATTTCAATAAAGAAAAAGTTACCAACAGAGCGAAAAGCAAAGTTATAGAGTGGTGCTATACACATGACAAAGAACTAATATACAGAATATATAAAAATCTCCAAAAAAATCAGTAAGCAAAATGAACACAATCCAGTATTTTAAATGGGCAAAAAAACTGAATACACATTTTTACAAAAAAGGATATCCAAATACCCAATTAAATATATGAAAGGTGCTCAACTTCATTAATCAGAGAAATGAAAATTAAAACTATAATGTAATGCCACTACACACCAATGAGAATGACAAAAATAAAAAAGAAGAACCATATCAAATACTGGTAAGAATCCATGAAAACTAACTCTCATTCACTCCTGGAGAGAATTCATTCAGTTATTTTGGAAAATTGACAATATCTAGGATAGCTAAACACTCCTGTCAGCACCCAGACAGACCTACCGCAGCAGGTGAGTGTCAACAGCATCGTAAAAAGTAGCGAAATTGAGGTGAGACTCTCTTTTATTATCCTTCTTAGTTCTAGAATCATGAGATTTTTTAAAGCCATGAGTTATTTTGAGTGCAATATTATCACATTAAATACACTGCTGGCTAAAAAAAGTTAATTCTTTACAGTTAATATTTCAATAAATGAGGTCAGAAACTTGAGATGAATAATATTTTATATAAATTTTTTCCCCAACAATTACCAACAGACCTCAATGCTGCGAGCCCTGCAAGGATAAACTGAAGAAAGGCCTGGCCAAGCTTCACCTTTTTGCTGAGATTCATGTTCTCCATCTTAGCCTTCAGCAGCTTCATCTTATTCATAGTTACTGAATTTTCAATTATCTGTTGCCCAGAAGGAGAAGCCTCTATTTCCTCATCTTCATCAGCATACAAGCTATACACAGAACCACTACTGCAAAGAAAATGATAATTGCTAGTGAAATGCACCTGATGCCCCCCAGTGACTAAAAATGTTTAAGGACAATAAAACTACAGATGATACTAATGATAAAATAAGTTCATTTTCTCAGTGGAAATTCAAGGCAAACGTACTTCAAAAATGTACTTCTTATGAGAAAAAATAAATGGGGATAAATTTCATGATTTAACTTTACTGAAAATCTAGTACAACTGAGCTTTTTTTTCATTTTTTTTATTTTTATTTTTTTAATTTTTATTTTAACTTTAGTTTACTTTACAATACTGTATTGGTTTTGCCAAATATTGACATGAATTCACCACAGTGTACATGCGTTCCCAAACATGAATCCCCTCCCACCTCCCACTCCATAACATCTCTCTGGGTCCTCTCCATGCACCAGCCCCAAGCATCCTGCATCCTGCATCGGACATTCTTTAAAGTCGGTATACCATAGGGGAAGATGGAACCACTCACAACAGCACAGATTTTACAGTGAAGAGACACACTGTGGTCACGTCATGACCAGTTATCACAAATGTGAAACACTCCGATTACGGACCAATCACAGCCACACTTACTCCTACCTCGTTACTTGGAATCCCTTCGGCCACAGACACCATAGCGTAAGGGCACTGGCACACGGCCCCACTACTGTACGTCTCTTTCCCGCTTACTCCTCTGTGTGTGAGCGAGTTGGAAGCAGGTGTTAATACGGGGCTTTTTTCACCTGCCCAGTCTTAGCACCTGGCACAATGCCTGGCATATATTTAATAAATGTTTGCTAGAACACAAGTAATTGTAATTTCATTCAACTTTTTCAATAATGGGAGAACTTAAATGGTTACATAATCTCAGTGTATTTGAAGAATGACTGAAATTTTAAATAGAGCATAGCAAGAATGTTTATTAGTCACTGTGTCCAATGTACTATAGGAGAACTAAAGTATGTACGCTAAAGCAGTATGAAAATTAGTAAGATTTCCTGTTCTATATGATTGCTAAGAAATGGAAACAATCTAAGATAACCCTAACAAGGCATATTCCATACCACTTCTGAAGGACATGTTACCATCTCACAAAGGTGAAGCTGAGAGTGGCTACGTCCATCCCTAAAATTAGCGTTTAGGAAACCAAATGCAAAACTGGTGACACTTTGAAATCGTGGGTTAATCACACTACACAACAACGGGTGTCAGGAGGAGCAACGATGGGAACCGGTCTCCACAAACAACTCAGTCCCTCTGCCTGACCTGCGACTCTCATCTCTACCGAAATACAAGAGATGTCAAGTCTAAAACGAACACTGACACAATGGCTTAAGACCAAATTAACACTGCTGCTATTCACTGAACGCCTAATCTGCCAGGCACTTTCCACATAATATTTCTAATCCTCACAAAATTTACACAAAGTGATAGTATATCCCATTTTTATAAATGAGGAACCTGCAGTTGAGAGAAGTTAAATGATTCTGTTCAATACTTTGTAAAATCAGAACTCGTAAATGATGCATCTAAGATTAAAATCCTTTGTCTCTCTGGCTTGAAAGCCTATTCTTTACACTACTTCCTGGTGCTGCCCCAGGCACCAAGCAGCAGACCCTACTGCACCATGCTGACCCGAGTCAGTGGCGGGACGGACAGTGCGGGCAGCACTCGTCCGGAGCCTCCTACGCCTGAGAAAGGGGGCTGACTGCACGCTCCTGCCAGTTCTCCCCTGGAGCTGGAAGGAGTGACTCCAGTATATTCTATTCTTGCTCATCTTATAACACTCTAACTTCAACTACTTCTCATTCTATCTCATGGCATTTTAAATTATCCATATTGAATACTGAAAGAGGTTTCTGACTCAATCTTCCTGTAATAAAACACTGGTCCTTTACCGTTTTCCCACAGAGATCAATGTGTTTCTGTGTTTGTGTGTGTGTGTGTGTGTGTGTGTGTGTGTGTGTACATACATACACACCTGAGAAATATTGCATGGGGTGCATTTTAGCAGATAAAAAACACTTTTAAGTTCACCTAATGTTTTAAAGTACCACATTATTGTTTTTCTCTCACAAAGCATAGATTCATGATTCACTGAGAAGCCAATCTCAATTGTTTTCTAAATGGACAGATGTAACTAATTAATCTATCAACTTAATCCAAGAATATCTTTCTTTATATTTAAATGCTGTAAATATTTTCTTGAATGCTATATTTAACTTTTTCTAAATCTTTTAATCTAATAATATGATTAAAGAATAAGAGATGTGCAAATGCAGTATTTATTTCAACAAGAATACTGTTCTTCCTGAAGCCAAGTCCTCATGCGACTTTCACAGATAAGTTACCATTTAATTAACTTTTGCAATGCTTCCTTTTATTTCTTCCCACTTAATAAAGCAGTAAGCTGGAAAGATTTGAGATTAATAGTGATGACTGATTTGCTGGAGCAGCCGTGAAGAGATACCCCACGCCCAAGGTAAGAGAAACCTAAGTAAGATGGTAGGTGTTGCAAGAGGGCATCAGAGGGCAGACACACTGAAACCATACTCACAGAAAACTAGCCAACCTTATCACACTAGGACCACAGCCCTGTCTAACTCAATGAAACCAAGCCATGCCCGCAGGGCAACCCAAGACAGGCAGGTCATGTTGGAGAGGTCTGACAGAATGTGGTCCACTGGAGAAGGGAATGGCAAAAGACTTCAGTATTCTTGCCTTGAGAACCCCATGAACAGTATGAAAGGCAAAATGATAGGACACTGAAAGAGGCACTCCCCAGGTCAGTAGGTGCCCAATATGCTACTGGAGATCAGTGGAGAAATAACTCCAGAAAGAATGAAGGCATGGAGCCAAAGCAAAAACAGTACCCAGCTGTGGATGTGACCAGTGATAGAAGCAAGGTCTGATGCTGTAAAGAGCAATACTGCATAGGAACCTGGAATGTCAGATCCATGAATCAAGGCANAGCAAGGTCTGATGCTGTAAAGAGCAATACTGCATAGGAACCTGGAATGTCAGATCCATGAATGAAGGCAAATTGGAAGTGGTCAAACAGGAGATGGCAAGAGTGAACGTCAACATTCTAGGAATCAGCGAACTAAAATGGACTGGAATGGGTGAATTTAACTCAGATGACCGTTATATCTACTACTGTGGGCAGGAATCTCTCAAAAGAAATGGAGTAGCCATCATGGTCAACAAAAGAGTCCGAAATGCAGTACTTGGATGCAATCTCAAAAATGACAGAATGATCTCTGTTCGTCTCCAAGGCAAACCATTCAATATCACAGTTGTCCAAGTCTATGCCCCAACCAATAACGCTTAAGAAGCTGAAGTTGAATGGTTTTATGAAGACCTACAAGACCTTTTAGAACTAACACCCAAAAGAGATGTCCTTTTCATTATAGGGGACTGGAATGCAAAAGTAGGAAGTCAAGAAACACCTGGAGTAACAGGCNAATCTTATGCAGGTCAGGAAGCAACAGTTAGAACTGGATATGGAACAACAGACTGGTTCCAAATAGGAAAAGGAGTACGTCAAGGCTATATATTGCCACCCTGCTTATTTAACTTCTATGCAGAGTACATCATGAGAAACACTGGACTGGAAGAAACAGAAGCTGGAATCGAGATTGCCGGGAGAAATATCAATCACCTCAGATATGCAGATGACACCACCCTTATGGCAGAAAGTGAAGAGGAACTCAAAAGCCTCTTGATGAAAGTGAAAGAGCAGAGTGAAAAAGTTGGCCTAAAGCTCAACATTCAGAAAACAACGATTATGGCATCCTGTCCCATCACTTCATGGGAAATAGATGGGGAAACAGTGGAAACAGTGTCAGACTTTATTTTTTTGGGCTCCAAAATCACTGCAGATGGTGACTGAAGCCATGAAATTAAAAGACACTTACTCCTTGGAAGCAAAGTTATGACCAACCTAGATAGTATATTCAAAAGCAGAGACATTACCTTGCCAACTAAGGTCCGTCTAGTCAAGACTCTGGTTTTTCCACCGGTCATGTATGGATGTGAGAGTTGGGCTGTGAAGAAGGCTAAGCACCGAAAAATTGATGCTTTTGAGCTCTGGTGTTGGAGAAGACTCTTGAGAGTCCCTTGGACTGCAAGGAGATCCAACCAGTCCATTCTGAAGGAGATCAGCCCTGGGATTTCTTTGGAAGGACTGATGCTAAAGCTGAAACTCCCGTACTTTGGCCACCTCATGCGAAGACTTGACTCATTGGAAAAGACTCTGATGCTGGGAGGGATTGGGGGCAGGAGGAGAAGGGGATGACTGAGGATGAGATGGCTGGATGGCATCACTGACTCGATGGACAGTTCACTGAGTGAACTCCGGGAGTTAGTGATGGACAGGGAGGCCTGGCGGACTGCGATTCATGGGGTCGCAAAGAGTCGGACATGACTGACTGAACTGAACTGAAATGAACCTAGATGTTGCATCAAAACAAATCAAATAATTCTATTTCTTTTTTAGAACAAGAATCGGCAAACTGAAACCAAGATCAAATTCAGTCCACCACTTATTTCTTATTGACCCATGAGTTAAAAATAGCCTTTATAACTTTTAAATAGTTGAAAAAAATCAAAATAACATTTCATAATGTGAAAATGTAAAATTCTTATTTGTGTCCTATGCAGTTTTATGGAACACAGCCACACTCGATCCCACGTTACACACGCTGCTCTTGTGCTCCAGTGGCCGAGCTGAAGCTGCTATAGAGAAGCTGCACGTGGCTCTCTCCCGCCGCGCTGCGGCTCAGCGCACGTGGCTCTCTCCTGCCGTGCTGCAGCTCAGCGCTCTAAAGCTCAGCGGCACAGGCATGACTCAACAGCACTGTGAGCGCCGTGCGTTCACTGCACCATGGCATTTTTACTGGTATATACCCAACGTGTCGAAACAAAGAGAAGAATGCATTTCAAAAGCTGCAGTTTCAAAGCGCTGCAGAGTGCTCAGTCTGGTCAGACTCTGCAAGCCCTGGACTGCAGCCCATCAGGCTCCTCTGTCCATGGGACTCCCCAGGCAAGAGTCATGGAGCAGGTTGCCACTTTCTCCTCCAGGGGATCTTCCCTACCCAGGGACTGAACCCAGGTCTCCTGCTTGGCAGGTGGATTCTTTACCACTGCGCCACCAGGGGAGATCATTTTGGTATCAATTAAGCAGCAGAGTACTGTGTTTATGATACAAGAACACTACAGGTATGCTAAAGGAAAACAACACATTTGGACACTATCAGATTAAGGAATCATGACAACATGCCCAACTTGCAGGAGAACAACGATAAGAAAGAGCAGAAAATTAAAAATGGAATCTATCATGACAGTACAAAAATGAAAATGAGAGTGCAACCGAAAGATGTTTCGAAGCAGCTTCTTCACCAGCCAAACAAGGAAATGTTTACCAGTTGTGAATTAAGCAGCTGATCACAGCGGCTGAAAAAATGTGGCCATAGAGAATAAACTTGTTTAAAGACTATTTTTTGGCAAGAATAATTTCTAGAAGAGCTGAGAACAACAGAAGCAATATCAGTAGTCAGTTAAAACATGAGGCCAATGAGTCCCTTTCTTCCTTGGCTTTTGATGAGTTAATATAAGCCACATGTTACTCAGTTGTTTTTGTTTATTCAGGGTGTCAATACCAAATTTGAAGTGACTGAGACCCAATGTACCATCTGCATGAAACAACTACAGGTATGAATACTTCCAAAGAAATTGCTAGAACACCAAGTGCAGCTTGAAGTGAAACGAGTGAGAGTTGAGCCACTCAGTCCCGGCCCACTCTTTGACCCCGTGGACTGCAGCCCACCAGGCTCCCATCTCCGTGGATTTCTCAGGCAAGAACACTGGGAGCGGGTTGCCATTCCCTTCTCCAGGGGGCCTTCCCACCCCAGGGAAAGAACCCCAGGTTCTCTGCACCGTAGGCAGACTCTACAACATCTGAGCCACCAAGGAGTGAAGCCTGCTACAACTGAGCGAACAGGAAGAAACTGTGCTGAACAAATTTAAAAGCTAATGAAAATGTGAGGTGTTCAAAACCTATGGTTATCTGTGCTATTCATCAGAAGGTATTCTGCAGTAAATATCTGAATCTATCACATATTACTGAACCAACAGTGTCAATGGAAGTTAAAGGAAATCTGCATATTTCAAAAATCTGTTTAAATGTGCAGTTGAGACGCTCCGCCTATGTTCAACTGGAAGTACAACATAGTAACATACTAAAGGCAAATAGCAAAAAATGACTCTGAGAGTATTCTGTAAATGCCTTCCTAGTGATGAAAGTACTCAATTAAAACCACATGCTCATGGATTGCTACCAGTATTTGGAAGTACAAATTTTTAAAGATAAAATAAATAAAATCTCATTCCAGATCAATATTAACAAATACATCTCACAACTGATTCCACAAATTTGACAGGTAACGCTTTCAACCCCAATTAACTAAACTATTACTCCCACAAAAAAGAACTCCATTCTTCTTGTTAGTAGACCTGAATTAGATACCCCCACACTCAATTATTATATTTTGAATTTTGTCTGAAAAAATTTTGTGAAAATTTGTTTTATCTGGTTATATAAGTACTTTTACATGGTATCCTTAACTTTATCTCTTGGCCTGAAAACCCTAAAACAGTTACTATCTGGCCCTTCACAGAAACGGTTGCTGTCTCCTATTATAAGAGTTAAGAAAGCCTCTCTCGGGATAAGAAAAGAGCTTTCTGCTCTGCTTCCTCATCCACCCTACCCCTTGTCCAATTCTGGTGAGTGAATAGAGAGGAAAAGTAAAAGAAACAAAGAACCTATTAACAGGAACAATAATACAATTTTAATTGAAATCCATAACAACATTTGGATTATGTCTTAAACACAAATAAAACTTTTGTGTTTACTCTTAGTAAAAGGAGTAAGTGATGTTTCAACCAAATGAAAAAGAAGTACAAAAGCATGGCACAATAAACAAGAGCTATAAAAATGATAACGGGGTGTAAAAGGCCTTCCACGCCAAGCTATGGAGCTTAGATTCTCTCCTCTAGGAAAGCACAGCCGAAACAGGATGTCCTGAGGAAGAAAACCGGAACAACAGCAAAGCAGCAAATGGCAAGACGGGTGTAAAGCAATCCTGCTCACGGCCTAGAGCAAGAGGCGCTGGCCTGGAGCTGCAGCCCCACGGCTCCCTCTGCTCTGCGCTTCTGTTGAAGGCACGTCTGCAGTGCCAACCAGATTCTGACACATAGAGTCAACAAAAAACACCATTCCTGATGTCTGCTCTCTTTCTTCCACATAACACACTGAGGTGAGGCAGAATCCTAAAGGAATTCCCTGATTCCCAATTCTAGGTGCTCACACCCTGCATATTCTCCTAACCTTGAGTTTGGCATGGCTTATTTAACTTATACGCAGAGTACATCATGAGAAACGCTGGACTGGAAGAAACAGAAGCTGGAATCAAGACTGCCGCGAGAAACATCAATCACCTCGGATATGCAGATGACACCACCCTTATGGCAGAAAGTGAAGAGGAACTAAAAAGCCTCTTGATGAAAGTGAAAGAGCAGAGTGAAAAAGTTGGCTTAAAGCTCAACATTCAGAAAACAAAGATCATGGCAACCAGTCCCATCACTTCATGGGAAATAGATGGGGAAACAGTGGAAACAGTGTCAGACTTTATTTTGGGGGGCTCCAAAGTCACTGTAGATGGTGACTGCAGCCATGAAATTAAAAGACGCTTACTCCTTGGAAGAAAAGTTATGACCAACCTAGATAGCATATTCAAAAGCAGAGACATTACTTTGCCGACTAAGGTCCGTCTAGTCAAGGCTATGGTTTTTCCAGTAGTCATGTATGGATGTGAGGGTTGGACTGTGAAGAAAGCTGAGCACCGAAGAATGGATGCTTTTGAACTGTGGTGTTGGAGAAGACTCTTGAGAGTCCCTTGGACTGCAAGGAGATCCAACCAGTCCATTCTGAAGATCAGCCCTGGGATTTCTTTGGAAGGACTGATGCTAAAGCTGAAGCTCCAGTACTTTGGCCACCTCATGCGAAGACTTGACTCATTGGAAAAGACTCTGATGCTGGGAGGGATTGGGGGCAGGAGGAGAAGGGGACGACCGAGGATGAGATGGCTGGATGGCATCACTGACTCAATGGATGTGAGTCTGAGTGAACTCCAGGAGATGGTGATGGACAGGGAGGCCTGGCGTGCTGCGATTCATGGGGTCGCAGAGAGTCGGACACGACTGAGCGACTGGACTGAACGGAACTGATGCCTTTGCTTCTATTCAACAAATAGGGCAAAAGTAGAGGGATTTTTCAGATATAACTCGGGCTCCAAATCAGCTGGTTTTACGTTAATCAGAAGAGAACTGAAGGCAGCCTCTACCCAAAAGCCAGCAAAAAACCAGGGCCCTCAGTCATACAACTGTCAGGAAGCAGGCCCACGAAGTGAATGGGCCTGAAAGCAGGTCGTCCTCCCACTGAAACTTCCAGGGCGGCGCACCTTTGCCGACACCGGGCTGCAGCTCCGCGGGGACCTGAGAAGAGCGCAGGGCTGAACTGTGCCTGACTCCCAGCCATGGAAACTGCCCGCAAGTTAGTTTTCCTATGGATGGCACTGCCACTAGGTTTTGGTGCTGTGGATTAAGTTTTAGTTTCCTGCAACCTCTCCTCTGCTGCCTGTCCTACTCCTCGTTTAAGGTCACCTCTTCTCAGAGGTGATTCCTAACTCCCCACCTTTCAGATAAAGTGAAGGCCCTCTTACCTGCTTTTCCAGAGATTTTAATGTCTTTTTACAACAACTGACAAAATTATAGATACAATTTATAGCAGATTTCATGTTCCATAAAGGAAGGAATATAATTTTTATAACTTAGTGTGTAGTATAAAAATAGACTATAAAAGTTCAGTTGAATGTTTAGTGAATGTTTTAAAGTGAAATAAGGTTAAAAAGATCATAGTAAGGCAGAGTGCACAGAAACTTAAAACTTACCTTACCCACAGCCCAAATACCTTTGTTTCCTTCTGACTTTAAAACAACCCTTCCTTTTTTTAAGGATTATACATTATATAATTTGTTATTTTATTTACAGATCATTTTTTGAGGCTGTGCCCCACAGCTTGTGGGATCTTAGTTCCCAAACCAGAGGTTGAATCTGGGCCCTTGTCAGTGAGAGCACTGATTCCTATCAGCTGAGCCACCAAGGATCCCCCTCCTCCTTTTACGGAGGAGGAACACAGGACTAGAGAGGCAAAGATGGACCCACCTTTAAGCAACTGCTAAATTCTGGGGAAGAAAGAGTAACTTCAGGCTCAATCCTCTATATTACGCCATGGCTATATTGATACAACATCACACTATTATAACAAAACTCAATAATCTAGTAGGCATCTTAGAGTTTTAATGACAAACATTTTTACAAAAAAATCCTACTCCATAAAGAAATTTCAGTTTTAGAAATTACTCCTATCAATCATAGGAAGGACAATTTCAGAATTATATAACTGAGGTGGGATGGGGAGAATGCATAAAATTTAGTTAATCTTGAGACTATAGGAAGATTATTCTGACAACACAAGGTAGACATACGGCTTATGGGCGCATCACACGATGTTCTCCTTTTCTAAGTGAGACACGCAAATGGAAACCTATTTACCTTAAAGATTCAGATAATGGTGTTAGAGTGCCGTCTCCCCTGTCTACTACACGGAAGAAATTCAACTGATCTCCTTCTTGGTATACCAGAAGTGTGACTTGCTTGTTGCAGGAGGGCTTCTCCCAGACCTCCTCTCGGCTGGACTCCATGTACTCAGCCATCTCCTTAAGTGGGTCCTCCACAGGAACTACAAAGGGAGACACCGATAGATAAGTTTTCAGTTTACATCAAGTCCAGTGCATTTTTGTACACCGTCAGGATATAACGTGTCAAATTTGAACAGCAATCCTGGGCATACAATACATATACATTGTATTCTTCAAATACATTTTTGGTCTTTTTATAGTTAATACAACATTTTCTATGCTGTATTAATATGAAAGAAAAGAAATATGTTGTTATCTACAAAGACAGGATTTAACCAAATACATGAGGTTTTCCTGTGCCCCTGGAGTGAATACTCATTGATTCTATGATGTAATTATCTATAACTATTTTCACTTCATATCTTCCACTCCCTATATGTTCCAATATTGGTTTCAAAAATCAATAATTAAAAATTAATGTAAACTCCACTTTAGATTTAAACACACACACACACAACTGGGAGATGTATTTTAGAAATTAGAAGTGAATCCTTTTTTCTTTCTGGTTTCATATAAAGGCTGATTCTTCTCAGAGTTCTTTCTTGACGTGAAAACAGGTAATTTAAAAAAAGGAAAAGTGAAGTCGCTCAGTCGTGTCTAAGTCTTTGCGACCCCATGGACTGCAGCCTACCAGGCTCCTCTGTCCATGGGGTTTTCTAGGCAAGAGTTGATTACACAAAAACTGCTATGTCTGTAATGATTACTATGCTGCCACTTGAAAGCATCCGCCCAGGACCCCACCTGCTCTGGCCGGCACCTGTGTCTAGCTAGCACGCGCGGCCCAGTGTCTAGCACAGGGCAGGCTGGACGATGGTGCAGCGTCATCTCTGCCTCTCTCGCCCACAGCAGCCGCAGGTCCTGCTCTCGTGGAGGGAACAAGCCCCGAGAGGCGCCTACTCACAGGCTGCGTGTTCTAAACGCCCCGAACCCCAGATCAGGGGTCTAAGCAACGGCGACAGCAAGAAAAAGGTCCCAAAGAGCTCCACGTCAAGCTGCACAAACAGCGCTCTTTCTTAAAAGAGGCGACAATTTCTCAAACTCCCTAACTTTCATTCAAGCAGCTTGTTTATTAACAGAATCGCAGTGCTGAACTACCCTTTAGAAAGTCACAACAATAATGAATATTAAGTCTGAAGCTAATTAACCATTAAAGATGTTCCCATATCCTAAATTCAATACCACCACTATTAATAAAACACAGAAACTTCAGAAACACAGTAAGATTTACCTTGTTTTTGATAAGACTTTCATAGATACAAAGTGTATTTATGCTACACTTTCCACATTGCATTAACAAGAAACAAAAACTATGAGGCTGCCGTTACTAAAACCACGGGAAAGTCTTGTTTAAACAACAAGTCACTGGCACTGACCACGTGTATGCACTTAATGGCTATACACATCCCCTTCCATAACAGAAAAATCATTTAGACTCCATCAAGTATAAAATAGTGTGCATACAGTTTAGGATAAAATTTAGTTTTAGAAAGGAAGATGTTTTCCTCTTTTGGCCGTGCCACGCAGCTTGCGGGTCTTGGTTCCCACCAGAGATCAAAACCGCGCGCCCTGCAGTGGAAGCACAGAGCCCAGACCTCGGGGCTGCCAGGGGAGGCCTTCCTAGGAGCTCTGATAATGGTTAATTCAAAAACAACTTTAAAAGCTAAGTGTTACCAGCATTCACATGATAAAGATATTTTCTAAACCACGAATCTCAAGTAAGACTCGGTAGCTAAAAATAAGGTTTCTGATATACAGTATGGAGAAGTTCTAGATTTGGGGAGTTTTTCCTTTTCACAAAGTTTTCAGTGATGTAAAGCAGACGACTGGAGAAGGAAACGGGAACCCACTGCAGCATTTTTGCCTGGAGAACCTCATGGGGAACGGAGACAGGCAGGCGATAAGAGAGAGTCCATGAAGTTGCAGAGTCGGATACAACTTAGCAACCAAACCAACAAAGGCAGACAACAGCCAGCTGCCACATTTTAAAGGCTGATCAATAAAGGTGCGCTTATTAAAACTTAATCTAAAATATCAAATAAGGCAAGTTCTAGGGCCTGATTTTTCCAGTTACAAAGCACAGGAAATCGCAGGAAAAAGGTATGACAACACTTCAACTACCAAAGGGCAGTGATAGCTTTCACTACTTTAAATTTAAAGGACACATATATCTTAAATTCAGAACCTGTGGTGCTCGTACTCTTCGTCACATATATAATTGTAGTCCCAGTAAGAAAAGCAGGTAATAAATAATAATAATAAAACATCCGTGTTTAAAGACAATACTATACACAAATAACAAACTTCAAAAATATAATACAATGAAATTCACATGTCATTAAATTCACGTCTTATTGTAACGGCTCAGTAAATGCATTAAGGTTTTTGTACTACTCTCAGAATTGGTACTATAGACGTCACATGTCACATGGGACAATTTACGTCCGATTAACTGGACGTCCCTGATCTGACAAGTCTAGTCAGTCAGCTCGCATGTTACTATCTTTGTTTGTTTCTAACTTATCCATAAAGTTCAGCAGTCACAGTGACCTATCTCAGAAAATCCCCTTGAAATAGCTAAAAAAGACGGTGAAAGCCCATCTCCTGACAGAAATTAGGAGGCATGCAGATGGGGTCTGACCTGCGGAAGAAGTATTAAGCCATCAGTGGAATCAACACTCAACATTCAAGTTTCTGGTTAGTAAAGGGTCAAACACGAAGACCTTCCCCACACGAGGCCTACAGAGCGGGCCTGCTCTAGGAAGTGGCGGGGCCTCTGCTCTGCGGGGCCTCGCGCGGGGAACCTCAGTCAGGGACCCGGTGAGCACTCCCAGCCTCTCCCGCGCTTGGCGCTTTCTTGCTACTCCAGCCTCTGCTCACGCCACCGTGCCCTGGGCCCTCCTCCTGCCCCGCGGCCCTACTCCCACGGACACGGTCGTGCTGCTACATGCCAGCCGCTTGAGGGACATCGGTTCTGCTCACATCTGCTGCGGCACGTGATGGAGCAGGGACATTCTCTCCCAAGAAACGCTGCACTGAAAATCTGGGAGATGCTCAAAATGTGCCTCCTGAATGAATGGATGGACTCTCAGAGACACCCACATCCTGAAAAAAAGGCTTTTACAGCAACCTGAGAATATCTACAAAATCCAAATACATCACAAACCAGGCTAAGAGCCATTTCCTGTAACAATCATTACCCCAGGAGTTGAAAACTCGGTAGATTTTAAAAAGCAACAAGACCAGTAAACTGCACCTAAACACAGTGCTAACAGTGTAATATTTATACTATGCCATCCCACTGTCCTTTGCTATACTGCTGCTGCTGCTGCTGCTAAGTCGCATCAGTCGTGTCCGACTCTGTGTGACCCCACAGACGGCAGCCCACCAGGTCCCCCATCCCTGGGATTCTCCAGGCAAGAACACTGGAGTGGGCTGCCATTTCCTTCTCCAATGCTGGTGAGGTTTATATTTAAGTCCTTCTGGATTGAATGAGGAATCATGAGATTTTCTGGAATATGAGTTCCTGCCTCTCTGCATTTAGGCTTTATAAAATAATGCTGCTGCTGCTGCTGCTGCTGCTAAGTTGCTTCAGTCATGTCCAACTCTGTGTGACCCCACAGACAGCAGCCCACCAGGCTCCGCCATCCCTGGGATTCTTCAGGCAAGACCACTGGAGTGGGTTGCCATTATCTTCTCCAATGCATGAAAGTGAAAAATGAAAGTGAAGTCACTGAGTCGTGTCCAACTCTCAGCGACCCCATGGCCTGCAGCCTGCCAGGCTCCTCCATCCATGGGATTTTCCATGCAAGAGTACTGGAGTGGGGTGCCATTGCCTTAAGGACCTATTATATGGCACAAGGAAGCATACTTAATATTTTATAATAACCTATAAAGGAAAAGAATCTAAAAAAGATACATACATATACAAATAAACACACATATAAATATGTATGACTGAATCACTTTGCTAGATACTTGAAATTAACACACCACTGTAAATCAACTATACTTCAATAAAAGTAAAAACGTTTTTAAAAAATAAAAAAATTGCTGAGAGAAACAAGTGTGGTTCTTCTAAGACATAATAGCTGGGAAAAAAACCTGAATAAAACCTGAGGCTATAACATCATCTGGCTTGAAGATTACTACTGTCAAATTGCTTTAATATACGAAATTTTAACATATGCCTACCTCTACTAGTATTTATAGGTCCACCGCGCATAGCCAAAACCAGCTTCAAGGTACAACCTTCTGAAATGCTGTGGATAATTAACACACACAAAAAATAACCACAAACATCAAAATACATTCAGTGTTAAATATACACATTCTTATGTGTTGGTTTAATCAGGCATAGTGCCTACTCTAAAAGATTTTTTAAAAGATATAGCAATGTGCATAAATATAAAATGTTAACTTATTTACTTGCATAAATAATGAAAACATGAAGTTCTTGTAAGACTTAAATATGAAGTGAATAAAAAGTATGAAAAGGACCTCTGTGGTTTAGCCTCATCATTTCACATGTTAGGCCCTAAGAAGAAAAGAAGCTGTTAAGACCCTAAGTGTCAGAAATAACAGATCTAACTAATAAAACAGAAAAACTGCAAATCTACAAATCTCCCAATGCCCAGTGCTCTCCCAGCTATTCCACATGGCCTCTGACGTTTTTGTTTTAGCAAGGAATGAAGAATTATGTGAGAGAAGTGAGAAAGACAGAAGGTCAGACAGCGTATCTGCAGTGCCCGAGGCACACAGTGTCACATCAGGAGAGCTTCAGAGAAATGAGAGCCGTAAAGAGCAGCCCTCTCTCACCCAGCACAGTCGTGAAAATGAAAGAGAAGAAGTGCAGCCAGGTGGTAATATCCAGTATTCAAAGAAAGGCGCAAAGAAGGTAAGGTAAGAAGGAAGTCTAAAATGCAGGGTAAACAGCTGGGCATAAATAATGAAAAGGTGAAACAAAGAACCAGAGGACCAGGACCAGGCAACGCGGGCATGGAGCCAACACATCTTATTAAAGTGAGGGATTTACACTTAAGTCCAGGGCCAAGAACTATTCAGAGGAAGACGAGACACGATTCAAGGGTTCAGAAGAAAAACAGTGGTAAATGGAGTCATAACTCTGAGCATCTACAAAACATCTGATGTGCAATTACACTCACTTGTAAGAATTCAAGCAATAATCATCTTCAAGTTCCATGTTATTCCAAATTAAGTGCTGCTGACAGATGGGAATACCTTAGGGGAAGGTTATAAAGAAATTGGTTAAAAATTCAATAAAATCTTTGGAAGAGTATGATATAAATCTATTTCATTAAATAAATAATAATAAACACAATTCTAAACTGAATGATAGATGCTTAGCTAAAATGTACAGCATTGTAGGTAAAAAGGCATGGCTAAAAGTAGATATGGTTCTATCCACACTCTAGAGAAGAACAGTATGTTTCAGTAACCCTCTGTCCTTGAAACAAAGTTTAAGAATAGGAAGTCATTTAAAAAAATATCTTGAAATCAGCTCTGAAGAGTTTACAATCTAAGGCCTAGAGAACAGTTCTCAATATTGCAAAGTACAGCCTCCATCTAGTTACATTAAGCATTAAAAGTGTATTATGAGTAGAAGGTGAGCAGTATGGGTGAAGGGGATTAAATGTGTACACTCCAAGCTATAAAATAAGAAAGTCATGGGAATATAATGAACATGCAGACTATAGTTAATCAGAGTGTGCTGTCTATCTAAAAGTTGCTAAAAGAGTAGGTCCTCAAACTTTTCATCATTAAGAAAACAAAAGTTTGTAACTGCATGGTGATGGATGTTAACTATTAACTAGACTTACTGAATTGGTCACTTTACAATACAGCAGCCCTGGGTATCCGAGGGATACTGGTTCCAGGTCCCCCACAAATACCAAAATGCCTGGATGTTTAAGTACCTTATATACAAAATGGCATAGCATTTATCTGTAAATAACCTTAAACTCATCCTCCTGTATACTTTAAGTCATCTCTAGACTACTTACAATACTTAATACAATATAAACACTATGTAAATAGTTGCTAATGATGCAAATTCAAGTTTTGCTTTTTGTAATTTTCTGTAATTTTTTCCCCAATATTTTCAATCCATAGTTGATTAAATCCTGCAGAACCAGAGGGTATGAAGTGCCAACTTTATACACAAATATCAAATCATTATGCTATATACCTCTGAAATAATATAATGTCAATTATATCCATATTTAAAAATACAACATTTAATTTAGTTTACTTGGCCTTAAGTATTTGTATTCTAAAAGTCTGTTCCCAGAGCAGCACATACACATGGAATAATGACTGTTTATATGTGAGATTTAGTGATCCAGACGGCATCTTTCATACCTCTTCCCAATAGAAAGGCCAATAATCTTGAAACAGGGCACAGAATATAATTTACCATAAAACACTAATATATTAGGAAATTCCTTCCACCTTGAATGTGATTATAGTCCATACCCACATATTAACATGCCTTTTGTAGTCTGAACACTGGTGCTGCTGCTGCTAAGTCACTTCAGTCGTGTCTGACTCTGTGCGACCCCATAGACGGCAGCCCACCAGGCTCCCCCGTCCCTGGGATTCTCCAGGCAAGAACACTGGAGTGGGTTGTCATTTCCTTCTCCAGTGCATGAAAGTGAAAAGTGAAAGTGAAGTCACTCAGTCGTGTCCGACCCTCAGCGACCCCATGGATTGCAGCCTTCCAGGCTCCTCCGTCCATGGGATTTTCCAGGCAAGATACTGGAGTAAGGTGCCATTGCCTTCTCCGAGTCTGAACACTAAGTAAAGAATAATTTAATCTTGAAAAAAAAGTGTATTATGGACTATTTTCAGGCTTCCTTGGTGGCTCAGATGGTAAAGAATCCAAGTGCAATGCAAGAGACCCGGGTTCGATCCCTGAGTCGTGAGGATACCCTGGAGAAGGAATGACTACCTTAATGAACACTTAATGGTTGATATGTTGATGAATATCTTTTCCAAATATTTCACATACTGCCTTCTCAAGCTACTTTTGCTTATGATGCTGCAAAGTAAGTTGACTAGAGTGATAGCAGTAAGTACAATATGTGTTAGTTTTTATTATAAGCTAGGCACTGCTATAAATGCTTGACCTGTATTATCATAATTTCACTGCAACAATGATGATCTTGTGAAGCAGGCAACACTACTATACATATTTCACAAATGCTAAAACTCAAGCATTGAGATACCAAGTGACACCTAGAGAGTGTGGATTAGAGAGGTCAAGCCCCAACAGGCTAACTCCAAGACTGCAGTCAACCTTTATGCTAACCAGTCTGAAGACAGTCAGTCTCCACAAAGCAAAAGTAGCTGTCTGGGTGTATGTTTAAGTAGTATTGCCTGTTAGTAGACCTGAACGGCTACTAAACATTCTTCAAATGTTCCAAAAGATCATCATGAAATACAGCCCATGGGCTCAGGAGGTGGATATACATGTATCTCCCAACTGGGAACAGCTCACCTTTTTTGCTTCCAGTTAAAAAAGAATGCCACTGAGGAAAGGCCTTTAAGCTAGAAATTATTTCATGTTAAAAGGACTTTCATATTTTAAAACATTTAGTGCTTCCCTGGTGGCTCAGCGGTGAAGAATCTGCCTGCCAATTCAGGAAACAGGGCAGGTTTGATCCCCCGTCCGGAAAGACCCCACATGCCACGGGGAGCTAAGCCGGGACGCCGTAACTACTGAGTCTGGGCTCTAGAGACCAGGAGCTGCAGCTGCAGAGCCCACGTGCCCTGGAGCCCATATGCCCCAGAGCCCGTGTGCCCCAGCAGAGCCCACAGGCCCCAAAGCGCACGTGCCCCAGAGCCCACGTGCCCCAGAGCCCGCGTGCCCCAGCAGAGCCCACAGGCCCCAAAGTGCACGTGCCCCAGAGCCCACATGCCCCAGCAGAGCCCGCGTGCCCCAGCAGAGCC
>SJYQ01096399.1:396671-475283 GCA_006410935.1 Redunca redunca | reverse complement strand
GCATGCCCCAGAGCCCACGTGCCCCAGCAGAGCCCACGTGCCCCAGAGCCCGCGTGCCCCAGCAGAGCCTGCGTGCCCCAGAGCCCACGTGCCCCAGCAGAGCCCACGTGCCCCAGAGCCCGCGTGCCCCAGAGCCCGCGTGCCCCAGCAGAGCCCGCGTGCCCCAGAGCCCACGTGCCCCAGAGCCTGCGTGCCCCAGAGCCCGCGTGCCCCAGAGCCCGCGTGCCCCAGCAGAGCCAGGGCACGGAGATGCTCGTGCGCCCCAGCGGGGAGCAGCCCCACTCAGCACAGTCAGGGAAGAGCTCGGCAGCAGCAAAGAGCCAGCACAGCCGAAAATAAATAAACAAAATCCTTAAAAATGTGTTTGACGTGCTATGGTCATCTTCTCAACCTGAACTATAGGACTTCGCCAGAATAGCTCGATAAAAGCAATATGGGCAGGTAGTGAAGTGAAAGTAGCTCAGTCGTGTCCGACTCTTTGTGACCCCAAGAAATTCTCCAGGCCAGAATACTGGAGTGGGTAGCCATTCCCTTCTCCAGGGGATCTTCCCAACTCAGGAATCGAACCGAGATTTCCCACACTGCACGCAGATTCTTTACCAGCTGAGCCACAAAGAAAGCCCAGGAATACTGGATGAGTATCCTATCCACGCAGCGGATCTTCCTGACATAGGAATCAAACTGGGGTCTCCTGCATTGCAGCTGGATTCTTTGCCAACTGAGCTATCAGGGAAGCCCATGGGTAGGTAAGACCATTATTTATTCAACCAACATTGTATAGCATTATTGTGTTAAAGAAAAAAAACTTCAGAACAGGATTAAAGACAAAGCAACAACACTGCTTAGATTAACTCCTATAATCACTGTTAACAGAATACAGCTCTGAGTTAGCATGCTAAAAATACAGAAGGTTGACACGCAAGACAGGGGGCAAGGACTGTGCAAGCCTGAGCTGTGGTCCTGACGGCCACGTGCGCTGCTGGACGACCTTGAGGAAGTCATCAGTCTCTGTGACCCTTAACCTCCGCACTTGCACACTGAAAAGTATTTGGGGTCTTTCTACGAGGAACACTTTTAGAATCTCAAATATACAAAGTAAATCATATTCCTTTAATATAGGGTTGTCATATTTAGCAAAGAGAAATATGGCATCCCTCTTTAAAGGTGGCCCTTTGCCTTTAAGCCTCAATTCTTAACTATATTCAGAAAAATTAATCCTATTAAATAAATATGTCTTCCCAAAAGACAGATTCCATATATATGATTTTTCTATTCAGTGTTTTTAGAACTTTTCACAAATTCAAATATTTGTTTATGATAAAAACAACTTATTAAAAAGACAACATAGAAATATACAAAAGAAAATTAAACTCATGTAGTCCTAAGTCCAATAAAATCTATATTCAATATTTGGGGTAAATTTCCTTTAAAAATTTGTTCTTTTTAATAAAACTGGAACATACTTTGAGCTGTTTTATAAAGTTTTCACTTAATGTACTGCATATATCTTTCATATCAATAAATGAAAATACACATTATATACAATGACTAGATGATATTCCAATATATGTTTCTGTCATAAGTTTTATTTACCCAGCCCTTTACTAAGATATCTTTTCACACATCCAAATTTTTTACTGTTACAAAGAAATAATAATATACAAGTGTTCATGTATCTGTGAATGCGTGTACGTCTGTGTGTGTGTGTGCATCTGTGTGTGTGTGTGTGTGTATGTGTCTGTGTCTGTGTCTGTGTGTGTGTGTGTCTTGGTCTACTTAGGCTGCCATAACAAAATACAACAGACTGGGTGGTTTAAACAACAGAAACTTTTTTTGTCACAATTCTCAAGGCTGGGAAATCCAAGATCAAAGCATAAGTTTCATTCTGAAACCACTTCTCTTAGCTTATAGGCGGCTGACATTTTTCTGGGTGCTCACGTTTTCTTCTTTAAGAGCATGCCCAGAAAAAAGAATTCCTAGGTATCTCTTCGAAAAAGGGCACTATTCCAATTAAGGTGGGGGGGGGGTCCCCACACTTATAACCTATTTCTTTTTTTAGAATTTTCACACAGACACTTGTATGTTTGAGAACATGTTCGTATCCACATTTATAAAATAAACCCAGAATCAACACCACTTATGGATAATTAAAGACAGTGGTGGGCCATAGCTCCCCTCTTTCAATATTTTCTCCCAAAATAGTACAGAACAAAAAGGGAAGTGAATCTACACAGAAACTATGCCCTCAGCCCTCATAATTTGAAGACTGAGAATGTCTAAACTTCAAAATGACTGGAAATAAAAAGGGGCAAGCTCCCTGCCCCAGAGTGGGAAGTCTTACGCTCCTGCCCCTGCAAGGCTGATCAAGAAAAACTTTGGAAAAGTTAATGCTAATGGCGGTATACAAGTCCAATACAAAACCATCACAAGAAGACGGAGGCATGAAAAGTCTGAAGTCTGAAGAGTCTACAAAAAGGACTCACACCAGAAAACTGCCTATAAGTAAAAGACTTTTAAGGCCAAACAATTTGAGGGAACTTCTATAGGAGGCAAGAAGCAAAAAAGGAAGAGCATTCGTTAGTAATTTCAGTGTCGGGGGGAAAATAAGCAGCGGGTAAAAACCTAGAGTCCTGCAAGTAAAAAGATAACCACAGAACTGGAGAAACTCATCTCTCCCACCATCACCACAAAACAGACACAGAGCATCAGCGTACCTATCTGGACCCTGTTAAACTGGCAGAGCACCACTCAACAGGATCTGCAGAATACCTGAACATCACAAAATCAACAGGAGAAACAACAAATCCACAGAAAGTCAACAGTAAAATCTAACAGTGGAGTCCCGCACCTGTCAGCCAGAGTGACTTCTACCCAGGACAGCAACCATGAAGCAGAGCTGTAAGGCCGCACCCTACACATACGAAGCATCTGAAACAGTCAAGACTCTGCACCAGAAGCTCCAACATCAAGGACAGAAAATGTCCAAAAAGGCAGAGGAGATAACATGACTGCTGACAGAACTCAGAAAAGATCATTGACAGCTCAGCAGAAAGATAATCGATGGCTCAAGCGGAAAGATAATCGATGGCTCAAGCAAAAAGATAATCGATGGTCAAGCAAAACAGTAATTGATGGTTCAAGCAAAAAAAAGATAACTGACGGTGCAAGCAAAAAGAAAAACAATGTACTGTGGAGTTTACACCACATGCAAGGAAAATGAGTGACAATAGCAGCATAAAGGCCATAAGGGAGCATGGAAAGTCACTGTTGTAAGGCTCTTGTAAGGCACGTGAAATGGTACATCACCTGAAGACAGAAAATAAGTAAAGACTTTATTACAGACCACCAAAGCAACAGCTAAAATATTAGGGCAAAGAGTTAGAACTGATAAGCCAACAAAGAAGAACAAAACAGAATGTTAACAAATACTCAATTTATTCAAAACAAATGTGGAAAAGAGGAAAAAGGGAATAAAGAACAAGTGGAACAAATAGAAGGCAATAAAATGACAAACTAAAGCCCAATCACAACTACAGTCATCATAAACGGAGCGGTCTAAATTAAGCTGAAAGTTAAAACGCAAACAGATTGGATTAACTAGAAATAAAGACAAAACTCAATTATATGCTGCTTGCAAGAAACAGACATCTTAAACATAAAGATATAAATAGATTAAAAGGACAGAAAAACATATTTTATGCTGACTACTAATCAAAAAATTCTGAACTGATATTAACATCAGATATGGTGGATTTTAGGGTAAAATTATTACCAAGGATAAAGAATTTAATCTCACAATAATGAAGAGGTCAGTAAACTCAAGAGGACATACAATCCGAAAAATGTATGCACTCCATTCCAGAGCTTCAAAACACATGAATCCGAGCTCGACAGCACTGGAAGGAGGAAGAAGAGAGATCCACAGCTGCAGCTGGAGATCCCAGCGCTCCTCTCCCGAAAGCTGACAGAAGCAGCAGATACCCAGAGCAGGCGCAAGACGACCGCAGAAACTGACGTGACTGACATCTGTAGGACATGCGCACGCCACTGACAGGGCGCACACTCTTCTCAGGCGCACCGGTAACTTTTACCACGAGAGACAATACTGCGGACCACAGAACAAGTTCCTAAATTCTAAAAGCACCAAAATTATGCAGAATTAAATTATAAGCCAATATAAGAAAAATTTCTAGCAACTCCCCAAATTTTTAGAAACTAAGCAACATATCTAAAGATAACCCATGGATCAAAAAAGGTATCAAAAGGAAAATTAGAAAACAATTTGAACCAAATGAAAATGAAAACACAACATATCAAGACGTATGAAATACCAAGAGGACAGTAGCTAGGAGGGAGCGACGCACTAAACACCAGTATTTCGTAAGAAGAAATGAATCACATCAATAACCCTGGTCTCAAGAAACTATAGAAAGAGTAAATCAAATCCAAAGTAAGCCAAAAATTAATAAAAATCAAAACAGAATTCAATGAAACAGAAAAAAGAAAAACAGGAGGAAAAAATCTAAACAGAATCTGATTCTTTAAGAAATTCATTAAAATTAATAAAGGCTAATTTGTTAAATAATATGCAAATTACCAGTATTGGGAATGAAAAGGGTAACATCATTACAGACTACAGAGATATTGAAAGAATAAGGGACTATTATGAACTCTATGCCAATAAAATTTAACAACAGATCAACAAAATCCTTGAAAGACACAAGCTACCCAAACTCAGTCAAGAAGAAAAAGATAACCTGAATAGCCTTATATTTATTAAAGAGATAGCTTCTCTATCTAAAAACTGCAAAGGAAAGAACAGCCCCAATTCATTCAATGAGGACACTACTGCCCTACCAAAACCAAACACAACATTATAAAATAAATCAATATTCTTCATTTAAAAAAGATACAAACATTCTGACACAGTCCTAACAAACAAAACCTAACAACACATTAAAAAGACATACAATATGATCAAGTAAAGGGAATTCTAGAAATGCTAGTTTTTTAGAGATCAAGGTGACTGGGCTTCCCCGCAGTCCAGTGGTTGAGACTTTGCTATCAACGCAGGGAGCACAGGTGTGATCTCTGGGAACCTAGTCCTGCCTGCTGCGGTGTGGCAAAAACAACAAATCAACCAAGTGAACCATTACAGGGAAATACAGAGGAAGTTTTTCGAGATCTCAGATTGACATATTCTTAGATATGATATCCATTTTCATATCCATAAATCGGACTTCAGCAAAATTAACATTTTTGATGCTTTTCAAAAGATACTGTTAAGAGAATAGAGACAAACCACAGTCTGGGAGAAAAATCTCAGTGAAATGTGTATCTGATTAAAAACTTGTATTCAGAATAAAGAACACTCAAAACGCGACAATTTTTTTAATGGTAAAAGAAATGAGTAGATACTTCAACAAAGAATATATAAGGATGGCAGGTAAGTTCATGAAGATGCTCAATATCACTAATCATTAGGGAAATGCAAATGAAAATCACAATGAGATATCACTATACCTACTAGAATGACTAAAAAAACTGACTATACCGAGTGAAGGATATAAAGGAAAAAAATATTCCTGCTTCTCCACAACTGCATCCTCTTCACTCCACGCAGGGGAAACCACTGTTCTGAATGGGGTGTGACTTATTCCTCTGCTTTTTGTCCGTGCTTTACTTCCAGTGACAGTGTTTTTTCGTCGCTTTCTGACCTTTATATAAGTAGAATCATACTGTGTTCATCTGTCTTGTTTTTTAATTCACCATCGTTCATAATTTATCCATGCCGTGTACAGAGCTACTATTTCATTAGTTTCCCTGTTGTCATCCACAGGATCTGACTCCACCATAGGACACAAATATTCACATCCACCGCAGCTTACGAATTCGAGCGTAGTCACGCAACTCGCTGCTAGATTTCTGACATTCTCAACAAGACTACCAGAATATCCCTCCACAAAACTTGCTCACATGTTTGACTTTGAAGTGTATTTTACAAAACAACTTTAGTAACACAGACACACCAGCTTTCTTCAGGTCACCATTTCCCTGGTGTGTTTTCTTCAATTCTGCTTTCAGCATTTGGAGGGCCTTTTATTTTAGGTAGGTCTCAGCATTTGGAGGGCCTTTTATTTTAGGTAGGTCTCAGCATTTGGAGGGCCTTTTATTTTAGGTTAGGTCAGGTCTCAGCATTTGGAGGGCCTTTTATTTTAGGTTAGGTCTCTGGCAAACAGCATTTCATATGATTTTTTAAAACCAGTCTGCAAGTAGCTTTCAGTTGGAAAGTTGCTGCGTTTTGCCTCAGGGCATTACTGGCATGTTTCTGCTCATTTTCACAGCCGTTTCCCGTGCACTCTAACCGCTCTGCTTGCTCCTTTATGTATTAACTCTGAGTGATGGGAAAAGGTGAGGCACTTCTGTCATTTTGAAATTAATTCTATTTCTAATCTCAAGTGATGAAGTTACAAATTTAAATGATCATATTTAACAAAATAAAGTCTAAAGTAATCACATCTTTATCCTCCTCATGAACAACGCTGAGAGCTTATGACTTCCATTATGAACAATTCCACCTTGATTTGCATGCCAGTTACTAGAATTTTAATTCAATTTTTTCAAACCTTCATATACTGCTTTTTTAAGTAAATGTTTATTTAGATTTTCCCACAAATATGCCATTCCATCTTGCATCATCAACTTCCTTTAGGGATCATTTGCATTCTAAGAAATATCCTTCAGAAGTCCCTTTGGCAAGAATTTGTTGTTAGGAAATTCAAGCTTTGTTTTTGTCTGGAAATGTCTTTATTTTGTCTTCACCCTTGAAAGTTAAATTCAATTCTAAGTAGAAACTGTTATTTCTCTCAGCACTGTGAACATAACATTCCACTGTCTTCTGGTTTTTATTATTGTTGCTGAAAAATCAACTGTCATGCCCAGATCTTGGTTTTTAATACCATACTCCAAAAAAAGGAACCAAAGCTTCTTGAAGAAATGGCTAGTTCTAAGATAGGGCAAAAAATATTCAAGATGATCCTAGAGTATCTTGCAATTCCAGAAAGCAGGTGGAAAAACAAAACAAAAGAACACAGTGGTTTGTATGCTTTGGAGAACAAAGATTTACATTGGAGGCAACCTCCCACTCTGCTAAGATACACTTGAACTTGTAACGTCAATAATCTACCTCATCAAGTTTTTTCTTCCTGTTTCTTCTATACCACACATGAATTTTTATAGAGGCCCAGGTTACTATAAGATTCAAAGACAACTGTACACATAAATACCATGCTTACCATAAATATTCTGTTTACTGACCACCTGCAATTAGATTTATAATTAATAATAAAATGAAACTTTTTAATTCCCCTAAGTATGGAAATAAAAGTGTACTTCCAAAACTTCAGGGGTCAAAGAAGACACAAGGAAACATAAGAAAAATTTAAAAACACTAGCAGGACTTTAAAAACACAATAATAAGAAAACAACTCAATTTTTTAAAATGGGCAAAGGTTGAATAGAAACTTTACCAAAGAAGATGTAATCAACAGGCAAATAGAAATATGCTCAAAAGCATCAGTTAGGGAGACGCAAATTAAAACCACAGTGAGACATCACCAGTATCTATTAAAATGGCAAAAAAGAAACAGAAACACCGAGACAATACCGCGTTCTGATGATGCAGAGCAACTGGAAATCCGAGACACTACTCACAGGAACGCAAAACAGCGCAGCCGCTCGGGAAAAGTCTGGGTGTTTCACGTTAAGTTTAAAAACCACTTACAACACAGCCCAGCAATTCTACTCCCAAACACTGACCCAGGTGAAATGAAAACTGATGCACCCAAAAAAAACTGTCGTGAAACTTAAAAATGGCTTTATTCAACATCAGCAAAAAGTGAAGGGTCCCTCAACTCAGGCATGAATGAGCACAGTATGTCCACACAACGGAGCCCTATCCAGCCATAAACAGAACGGACTGCTGCTGCGCAGAACAGGATGGAGGAGCCTCAAACACACGTGCACCATGTACAAGCAAAAGAAAGCTGACTCAGAAGGTCACATACCACTGTATGCAGTTATACGGAATTTTGGAAAAGGTACACTTATGAGGACAAAAACACATCGGTCAACGCCAAGCAGCAGGTCTGAAGGGAAGCTGACCACGAAGGCACGGAAGCACTGTGTGGGTGATGGAGCGGTTCTGTACCTGGATCATGGTGGCAGATACGTGACGGCAGCGTCTGTCAATATGACACAACTATTAACACAGACGAGTTAGGGGAGGAACTGTGTCCCCCGAGAGCTCATCTGCTCAAGTCCTAACCCTCAGAACCTCAGCATCTGACCTTACTCGTAGGGTCTTCACAAATTAATCAAGTTAGAATGAGGTCATTAGGGAGGGCCCTAATTCTGTACAAAAAAGATCTTCACCCCCAAGATAGTCACGATGGTGTGATCAATCACCTAGAGCCAGACATCCTGGAAGGGGAGGTCAAGTGGGCCTTAGGAAGCATCACTATGAACAAAGCTAGTGGAGGTGATGGAATTCCAAATGAGCTATTTCAAATCCTGAAAGATGATGCTGTGAAAGTGCTGCACTCAATATGCCAGCACATTTGGAAAACTCAGCAGTGGCCACAGGACTGGAAAAGGTCAGTTTTCATTCCAATCCCAAAGAAAGGCAATGCCAAAGAATGCTCAAACTACTGCACAATTGCACTCATCTCACACGCTAGTGAAGTAATGCTCAAAATTCTCCAAGCCAGGCCTCAGCAATATGTGAACTGTGAACTTCCAGATGTTCAAGCTGGTTTTAGAAAAGGCAGAGGAACCAGAGATCAAATTGCCAACATCCGCTGGATCATGGAAAAAGCAAGAGAGTTCCAGAAAAACATCTATTTCTGCTTTATTGACTATGCCAAAGCCTTTGACTGTGTGGATCACAATAAACTGTGGAAAATTCTGAAAGAGATGGGAATACCAGACCACCTGACCTGCCTCTTGAGAAATCTGTATGCAGGTCAGGAAGCAACAGTTAGAACTGGACATGGAACAACAGACTGGTTCCAAATAGGAAAAGGAGTACGTCAAGGCTGTATATTGTCACCCTGCTTATTTAACTTCTATGCAGAGTACATCATGAGAAACGCTGGACTGGAAGAAACACAAGCTGGAATCAAGATTGCCGGGAGAAATATCAATAACCTCAGATATGCAGATGACACCACCCTTATGGCAGAAAGTGAAGAGGAACTAAAAAGCCTCTTGATGAAAGTGAAAGAGGAGAGTGAAAAAGTTGGCTTAAAGCTCAACATTCAGAAAACGAAGATCATGGCATCTGGTCCCATCACTTCATGGGAAATAGATGGGGAAACAGTGGAAACAGTGTCAGACTTTATTTTTGGGGGCTCCAAAATCACTGCAGATGGTGACTGCAGCCATGAAATTAAAAGACGCTTACTCCTTAGAAGGAAAGTTATGACCAACCTAGATAGCATATTGAAAAGCAGAGACATCACTTTGCCAACAAAGGTCCGTCTAGTCAAGGCTATGGTTTTTCCAGTGGTCATGTATGGATGTGAGAGTTGGACTGTGAAGAAAATTGAGCACCGAAGAATTGATGCTTTTGAACTGTGGTGTTGGAGAAGACTCTTGAGAGTCCCTTGGACTGCAAGGAGATCCAACCAGTCCATTCTGAAGGAGATCAACCCTGGGATTTCTTTGGAAGGACTGATGCTAAAGCTGAAACTCCAATACTTTGGCCACCTCATGCCAAGAGTTGACTCATTGGAAAAGACTGGGATGCTGGGAGAGATTGGGTGCAGGAAGAGAAGGGGATTACCGAGGATGAGATGGCTGGATGGCATCACCAACTCAATGGACATGAGTTTGGGTGAACTCCGGGAGTTGGTGATGGACAGGGAGGCCTGGCGTGCTGCGATTCATGGGGTCGCAAAGATTCGGACACGACTGAGCGACTGAACTGAACTGAACTGAATTCAGTATGATTGGTGTCATTATAAAAAGGGGAAATCTGTAGATAGACACAGACATACACAGGGAGATGCAAAGAGACTGGGGCGATGCTTCTACAAGTTACGGAGCAAGGAAGACTGCCAGCAAACTACCAGGAGCTAGGCAAAAGGCATGTTCTGGATTTTCTCTAAGAGCCCTCAGAAGGAACTAATCATACCAACACCCTGATCTTGGACTTTAAGCCTCTGAAACTATGAGACAATAGACTTCTACTCTTTAAGCCACTTGGTTTGTGGTACCTTGTTATGGCAGCCCTAGAAAATGAATATAATACTAAAAATTGTGAATTTTACAGTATGCAATCATCATAATATATAAAATTATATTTCTATCTTCATTAAAAAGTGGAGTAAAAGAGTTTGCTAGATCTTGGAGACAAAGGAAAACATGTTATAATACTGGTCAGAATATTGGGAGTGAGTATAAACTATAAAAAGTGATCAAACCATATACAAGCAACTCCTGCAGCTCAATTCCAGAAAAATAAATGACCCAATCAAAAAATGGGCCAAAGAACTAAACAGACATTTCTCCAAAGAAGACATACAGATGGCTAACAAACACCTGAAAAGATGCTCAACATCACTTGTTATCAGAGAAATGAAAATCAAAACCACAATGAGGTACCATTTCATGCCAGTCAGAATGGCTGTGATGCAAAAGTCTACAAGCAATAAATGCTGGAGAGGGTGTGGAGAAAGGGAAGCCTCTTACACTGTTGGTGGGAATGCAAACTAGTACAGCCACTATGGAGAACAGTGTGGAGATTCCTTAAAGAACTGGAAATAGAACTGCCTTATGACCCAGCAATCCCACTGCTGGGCATACACACCGAGGAAACCAGAATTGAGAGAGACACGTGGACCCCAGTGTTCATCGAAGCACTGTTTACAATAGCCAGAACATGGAAGCAACCGAGATGTCCATCGGCAGAGGAGCGGATAAGAAGTTGTGGTACATATACACAATGGAGTATTACTTAGCTATTAAAATGAACACATTTGAGTCAGCTCTAATGAAGTGGATGAAACTAGAGCCAATTATACAGAGTGAAGTAAGCCAGAAAGAGAAACACCAATACAGTATACTAACACGTGTATATGAAATTTAGAAAGGTGGTAATGACGAATCTATATGCAAGACAGCAGAAGAGACCCAGATGTAAAGACAGAAGTTTGAACTCTGTGGGAGAGGGCGAGGGTGGGGCTGTGAGAGAGCATGTGTATTACCACACGTGAAACTGAAGACAGGGCAAGGTCGGCACCTGAGGGAGAGCATTCAGAGCTGGCGCTCTGGGACACCTCGAGGGGTGGGGCAGGGAGGGAGAGGGGAGGGGGTTCAGGACGGTGGCACACAT
The DNA here is from genome assembly GCA_006410935.1 of Redunca redunca. NCBI lineage: Eukaryota > Metazoa > Chordata > Mammalia > Artiodactyla > Bovidae > Redunca > Redunca redunca. Next base: position 463,888 of record SJYQ01096399.1, on the reverse strand, counting down.
GCACACCCACGGCTGATCCACGTGATGTGTGGCAAAAACCACAATACTGTGCAGTAATTAGCCTCCCATTAAAATAAATAAATTATCTTTTTTAAAAAGTGACCAAATGAATCCATTCCTATATATAACTGTGGTTACAGAGCCCCTAACATAATTTTTAAGTGGTAAAATAAATATTTTTGGCAAAACAAACACTGAGAATTTAATGTCAACAAAATTCAACTTATGAAAATTTGTAGGATTTGGCTAACACAGTTCTTGGAAGGAAATTTTAAATTATAAATGGTTACATTTAGAAGAAAGTTTAGACTTCCAGCTCTAGGCAAAACATGTAAAGGGCGTGTAAGCTGCCACTCCCATCCTTACAATAAGAAAAAGGTTGAACAAACTGAAATTCAACAATGTTTCTTGAAGCCATCAGAGAAATGAGGCAGGATGGCAAACCACCACCTCCAAATCTACAGGCAGGAAAATCCAGAGAGTTACGGCCAGATCTGCTTGCCTGCAGCAGAAGCCTCCAGGGACACAAGCTGGAGGAAAATGTGAATGGTGGTTTCATGATCTGGTGGAGGCTGAGTACGGGCTAACACGGGGCTGAGGAATCCCTGAAGTCTCGAGCAACTCCATGAGGTTCTTACTCAGAAGTCAAGAAAGACTCCCCTACAGCTCAGGCAGAGGGAGGGGGACATAAACACATGAAAAATTCCAGAGAATTCTCTATAATGGAGGCCAACTCACTTTATTAGGGGCTGATCCCACCTGGTGCAAGGATATTTCAGTGATTCCAGACTCCCCTAGTCTTGCTTTTTCACCTAAGTGATTATCTGGTGGGGAAAGGGAAGAAGCTAAGAAACACTTTGCCCCAGACACATGGGCCTGCCAAAAGACTGAGATTTAATCATTAGACGGCAGTTTCCCCTCCCCAGTACCTTACCACCACACTAACAGGACTCTAGTGTAAAACAGCAGATCACAACAGCAAGGGCTCCACACAGATTCTCTCTCTGAGGAGTTCTCAGGGAGACCCAAAGAGGGCAGAGGAGGCAAGCAGGCAACCAGAGCAGCCTGCAGCCTCACAGAGAGACAGAGCGGTCCTGGCCCAGGGAGACGCACCGGGGGCGGACAGGTGCGTGTGCACAGAGAGCTGGGACAGAGACACGCAGGAGGCCGTGAGGGGAGACCAGACCAAGTCAACAAGCGGCGTCTGCGTAACTATTTATAAAGTGGAAAAAAAAAAGGATGCCTACCTGATACTCTATGAGGCAAAATAAAGTAGGTTGGATTGAGCTTATCCCAACCACGCCTAGAGTGTCGCTGGTTTAAGTGACATGTAGCTTATTCTCTGCGTAAGTTACATGCCCACTGCGCGTCACGCTGAGGGCTCTGCTCGCTATCGCCGCTCAGAGACTCAGGCTGAGGGGGGCTTCCGCCAGAACTGTTAGCGTGGTCCCATCTACGCATGGAACTGTCCAGGAAAACAAGCCTATCCCACGGACAGAAGTCTTCATTAGGGAGCAGTAATGCCAATGACGTGATGGCGAGCCCAGGGAATCCGCCACCCACGCCAGTAAAGAGCCAGCTGACAGTAATTCTTACATTTCTTTGCACTTGTCTTCCCAAATTCCTATCCTCTGAGCACTATGTACTATTCTCTACAGATCACTGCTCTACGTAAAGATAAGCTCCAACGTCCCTTCTCCGGAAACCCAGGAGAGCTGAACCACGTCTCCCCGAGGGCACAGCATCCACACTCTTCAGCACGCGCCGCACTACCTGCACAGACGACAGGGCACGGCGCTCCACCAAGCGCTCTCCGTCTAGTTCACTCGGTCCTGAGAACAATTCCTGACATACGTGTTATTCTTCCCACTTTTAATTCGCACAACCGAGGTGAAGAGACGGTGACTTACCCAGCTGGTAATCTGCAGTCAGGCAGTCTGGCTCCAGTGCCCCTGGCCCGTCGAGGCCCATTTAAATTCCCTTGTAGGCACTGCTCCCTTCTCATTTAGCCTCACCATGTCTATCCAGCACACTCCTCCAACCCTTTCTCTGCAGTCCTCTCCATCTACCCTCTTATCTTCTATGATGCTCTAGTTCCCAGCTTCCCAAAGCTGCCCAACAGGAAAAGCGTCCAGCAGAGCCACCATCTTCCTGAGTGATTAGACCGAGCAGGGTCACCTCTGCCCTATTCCATATTCCTCTATCTTGGGAGACTGATCCAAAATGTTATTCTCAAATGTTGTCCAGGGTAGGAATAGAAAGATCCCCTACTAAAGAACTAAAATATAATTTACATGAAGGAATCCCTCTTGAAGCCTCCTGAAGAAGAGTGGCTGTCCCTGCCCACATGCTGCAAGGAGTCACCAAAGCTCAAGCAGGAAGGAAAGAAGGGGTGAGGACTATGACGACGGGGAACGGGAACAGGAATCAAGATCTACGGACCACTAGGGCTGCCTCCCGCCTTTCCTTCCCTTGATGACAGTCCAGCCCTTGGCAGAGAGAGTTGATCCTCGGTCTCCAGGCACCTGAGTGAAGTGCTCACAGGTGGGTGAGTCTCGGGTGTGAGTTTGTCTTCTGTGTTGCTTCTCTGATCGCTAAGCATGCTAATCCTGGCTTGAAGGCATTTCCAGCCTAAGTGAGGAACACAGTGGCATTTTCTGTGATAAGGATTCTCTCTCCTCCCAGGTGGTCCAGTGGGAAAGAATCTGCTTGCCAATGCAGAAGACACAGGAGACAGGTTCTATCCCTGGGTCGGGAATATCCCACGGAGAAGGAAATGGCAGCCCGTACCAGTATTCTTGCCTGGGAACTCCCATGGACAGAGGAGCCTGGCGGGCTGCAGTCCAGGGGGTCACAGGGTGGGCGTGGCTGACCACACAGAGCACAGCCACTCGTGTGCGGGCCGCGAGCTGAGCCGAGTCCCCCACATTTGTATCTCCAAGTCGAAGCCCCAGAGCGACGGCATCTAGAGATGGGACCTCTGGGAGGTCAGCAGGTTTAGATGAGGTCATGAGGGTGAGGCCCTTACGGCTGGATCCGCATCCTTGTAAGAAGATGTGCCCGCTGAGGACCGGAAACAAACCTGCCTACAGGTCAGGAAGAAAGCCTCACCAGAACCTGATCTCAGACTTCCAGCTCCGGGAACTGTGAGAAAGTGAGTTTCTGTCCTTTAAGCCTCCTGCTCTGTGGGGTTTTGTTATGACGGCCCCAGCAGACAAAGACAGCAGAGATTTTACGTTACCTCATTTAATCTCTCAATAAGCACATCTGATTTGCGTGTCTAAACTAGGGTCCAACTGTCTAATAGCTACAGAGCACACTGCTTTTATCCTGACAATGTCTCCCTACATCTTGGCTCTTGTCCAGCCCTGTCAGCAAACAGTTCTCTTGGATGAGTCCCTAATCTTCCCTAAGCCCAAATTTACTCTTCTGACATTAAAACAACTAAACAGGATTCCCTCTAGAGTGCTTTAGCTGCTCAGAGATTATGCATGAAAGCAAGAAAATAATGCAGAGATTATTTAGAACACAAGAGGTTTTTCTTTTTAATCTTCCTGCTCCTAAAAAGTTACCATTACAACATCATATAAATAAAAAAGCAGAACAAAGTCAAAAATGAACTATCATTCAGAAGCTCAAATACCAAGATCCTTGACTTCACAAAGATTAAAAATTCCAATCGTCCTCATCTTTCTTTAATGCTGAACTTAAACAGGGCTGGAGGGCAATGCTAGTTTCTGCCTTAAATTATAAGCTAGTTCTAGCTGGCTCCAAATGCAAAGATCCATTTAGTGTTACATGGAACACATTTCTGGTGTTTACTGTATCTCAACAACTGTAAATGGCAAAAAAAAAAAACCCACTTCTTTCAGAAACCTGTCAAAGAAAAAGACCAATTTTTAACACAAAGTAACTCATAACACTTTTCACAAATACTCCAGTCAAAAAAGAGATATTATACAACATTCAGTATCCCTCTATACTGAGGAAACTCCAAATCTATGTAAATGTACACCAAAAACTCTCCTCAGGAAATCTCCACATTAAAAAAAAAAAACCACACACAGTATTCACAAAGCACTGCGAGTAAGTGAAAAGAGCCGCTGACTTAATTACCGTACTGCAGTTACGGCAGAATCCGAGCATCATCGTAGCCTGCTGAAAACCATTTTAGAATGCTGTTCCACACCATTAACATAATGCCAGGGATTTGCTTCAAAAAAATCTGGTAGAAAGGGAGGAGCCGGGGAAATGCAGGAATGGAAGCAAGACAGTTCAGGATAACTGCTGAGGCGGAAGAGGGGCTACATAAGGATTCATTATCCAATTCTAATTCATGTACAGTTGACATTTCTCCACAAGAAAAGCTAAAAAAGGATTACACAATCTTGAAGAACAAATTTAATCCTCATATCCTAAAAATTAAGAAGACTAGTACCTCCCAATCTTTGAATTTTCGCTTTCACCGAAATAATAGCTTCAAAGGGTGAAACTCTCAGCTCAAAACAAGTTCCAGTCAGTGTTTCAATGAAGAGCTCCATGGTTTCGTAAAAAGGAAGTCTGTAGCAAAATGGCCCCACGTTATCCTCATTGAAGAATGGAGGGTCTTTTCTGTCATCCATCACTTGGACTTTCCCAGTTCCTCTGGAATCTGCTGCAGGCAACTGTATTCCAGTTCTGGCCAAATCAGCTTTGAACACTGGTTATATATATGGTTGCTCATGTTTTGAGTTTTATACCTAAAAAACAAGAATAATTTTTTTAACAAGCCCATCTGAAAGTCTCATTCCTCCAGAGATTTTCTGAACAACTCTGGCCTATATCAATCTTCCAGACAGCCCAGAATTCATTTTAGTGCTGAGTACGTCCACGCCTAAAGTTCACGATTGTCTCCAAAAGCACTCCCTACCAGTTACAATGCAAGATTATTAAGAATAGGTGTATTTGCTATATTTTATCTTACTAGAGCTCAGCAGTTACTTCTGCATACTGCATGCTGAACAATTATACGTCTTCTTGTTAATGACACTTAAACCAATGACTTCAACATGTAGGTATACACTTGCAAGACCTTGAATGTTACGCACATCCTTTCCTGAAATACACAAGTTACATTTATAACCCACATAAAGCATAATGCTATAGCCATACCTGAATCACACGGAATGGGTAAAACCTCCGAGTGGGAGAAGAGCATCTGGAAGACGAGGCGAGCAGAGTGGGAACGCAAGAGCAGTGCAAAAGTCAAGAAGAAAACTGAAGGACACGTTTTTTACTTTTTTTTTTTTTTGCCAAAGCATGTATTACTGGACTCACTGCAATTTTCATTTACAGTGCGAGTCAGGGAGCACTTATTTTTTAAAGACGCGTGGTTTAATTAGTGACCTATATCTCCTTCTATAGACATGACTTCCACAGGCATCTGCAATCCAAGTGCTGACAGAGACCTGAAATCCAACACGTCCAAAGGGACCATCTTTTCTACAGCCCTCCTTCTTGTCCTCGTCTCCGTCCTGGTGCAGAGTACCACCACGGACCTAGTCGCTCAAGCCAGAAATCTAGGGATCATTTTAGATTTTTTTCACAATCCTCAAGGTATCCAGATGTGACCAATTCTAATAGGACAACTTAACATTTCTATAATACATGACCCTTCCAACCTCACTGATTAGGACTTAGTTCAGGCCATAATTAGCTCTTAATGGAGAAATTGATAGCCTAGCTATGATCTTTGACTCTTGCCCTTCATTCTTCTGATCCATTCTCTAGAATGTCAGTTATCTTTTTTTTTTAAAAAAGGAAAGTTTAACAAAAACTGGATTAAGGTATCATATCACATAGTTTGGAAATTATTTTATTCTTAATTATATTTAAGCAGGGGGAAAAGGTCACACAAAATTTTAAAATTACTTAATATTTGACTTTAGAATGCACTGCAGTGAAACCACTCATTCAGACTAAATGATGAAATGAACCTAAGATAGCCTAACGCCTGAATTTGTTTTCCATTTAAATAAACTATTTTCAGGGCAGTTTTCGGTTCACAGCAAGGTAAAACAGAGAGTATAGAGTTCCTAGAAAGTAGAGTCTCCAAGTACAGAGGACAGTGAAAAAGCTATTTTGAAACTCAACATTCAAAAAACTAAGATCATGGCATCCAGTCCTGTAACTTCATGGCAAACAGAAGGGGATAAAGTGGAAACAGTGACAGATTTTATTCTCTTGGGCTCCAAGATTACTGCAGACAGTGACCACAGTCATGAAAGTAAAACACGCTTGCTCCTTGGAAGGAAAGTTATGAAAAACCTAGACAGTACATTAAAAAGCAGAGATATCACTTTACCAACAAAAGTCTGTAGAGTTAAAGCAATGGTTTTTTCAGCAGTCATGTACAGGTGTGAGAGCTGGACCATACCGAGAGCTGAGTGCCAGAGGACTGATGCTTTCAAATTGTGGTGCTGGCAAAGACTCTGGAGAGCCCCTTGGACTTCAAAAGGAGATCAAACCAGTCAATACTAAAGCAAATCAACCCTGAATTTTCACTGCGAGGACTGTTGCTGAAGTTGAAGCGCCAAAACTTTGGCCACCTGATGAAAAAAGCCAACTCCCTGGAAAAGACTCAGATGCTGGGAAAGACTGAAGGCAAGAAGAGAAATGGCCGGCAGAGGACGCGATGGTTACATAGCATGGCGGACCCAATGGACATGAATTTGAGCAAACTCTGGGAGGCAGTGAAGGAGAGGAAAGCCTGGAGTGCTGGAGCCGGTGTGCTGCGACTCCAGACACAACTTGGCAACTGAACAGCAGAGTTTCCATGCATCTCTGCCCGCACATGGGCACAGCCTCTCACTACCAACAGCTCACCTAAGGGTCGCGTATCTGCTACAGTCAATGAACACGCTGGCACAGCATCACTCCGAGCCCACAGTCCACGTCAGGGTTCACTCTCGGTGCTGCAAATTCTGTCGACTGCAGTGACGTCGTCACAGGAACACACAGAGCAGCTTCACTGCCCTAAAAGCCTCTGTGCTCTGCCTCTGTGTCCTCCTCTCCCTTCAACCCCTGGCAACCACTGGTCTACAGGTCTTTTCACCATCCCCACAGTTTTGCCTTTTCCTAAATGTCATACAGTTGGAATCATACGGTATGTAGCCTTTACAGATCAGCTTCCTTCATTTAGTGATTTGCATTTAAGTTTCATCTACATTTTTTCATGGGCTGATATAGCCCATTTCTTTAGAGCACTGAACAATATTCTGCTGCCTGAATGTACCGAAGTTTATTTATCCATTCACCTACTGAAGGACACCTCTTGGTTGATTCCAAGTTTTGTCAACTACAAATAAAGCTGCTATAAACATCCACACGCAGGTTTTTGTATGGATGTTAAGTTTTCGACTTACTGGGGTAAATACCAATGAGTATAACTGCTAGATCTTATGGTAAATAGGTTTCATTTTTAAGAAACTTCAAACTGTCTTCCTAAGTGGCTGTTCTGCACTATTTCCCACCAGCAGTGAATAAAAGCTCCTATTGCTCTGCTTCCTCGTGGGCATTCAATGTTGTCCGTGATCCGGATCCTGACCATTCTAACAGGCATGTAACGGGAGGCCTGGCGTGCTGCGATTCACGGGGTCGCAGAGTCGGACACGACTGAACCGAATGGTATCTCACTGCTTTAATTTGCATTTCGCTAACAACATGCAATGTGGAGCACGGTTATCTTTTTAAAATGTAGAACGGATCATGTTATTCCTTGAGCTATGTTAGCTCAAGGCCCCACAAGGGCTTCCCACAGTCTACAGATTTGACTCCTTAGAAAGGCTGCCAAGCCCTCTTCATTTACACACATACCTCATCCCATCCTGCAGTACCTCTGGCGTTCTCTCTGCTACTCATTTGCACCTGCAGCTTCAGAATACATGGTCTCTATATCGTTGCTCCTGCTTTCCTCTCCTCACTGCCATCCCCACACCTGGCCACTTGACAAGCACCTATGACCTTTCAAGAGTCAACTCGAACAGCAGCTAGTCCACAAAGCCTTTCACGGTCACTCCTCTTCGCACTCCGACCTCCGTAATACACTGCACCCATTACCATCAGTTTCATTTTTAAGATGGCTTTTTACTCTACTTAACTGTAAGCTACTTAAGGGAAGGATTTACCGCCCCATCACCTAATACAGTATTTTGTACATATTGGCGCACATTAAAAGGTTGTTCAATGAGAAAGTAAATAAATGTTCACCCTCTCAACTGATTTTTAGAGCAAAACTGTAATACAGGGCTTCCCTTGTGGCTCAGCTGGTGAAGAACCCACCTGCAGTGCAGGAGACCCTGGTTCGATCCCTGGTTATCTTCTGGAGAAGGGATAGGCTACCCACTCCAGTACTCTGGCCCATATTTAATATAAAGAAGTATATTTAATATAATTAACTAACTAGGGAACCGGAATTGCATTGTGCATATACTGCAAAAGGTCCTGAAGATATGATGGAAGAAAAGCTTTTGCTGGCAGCACAGCTGCTTCAAGTGCTGTTATACTATCAAAATGATGAGTAATAAATATAATAACACAAAGTGAAGGTGAAGTGGCTCAGTCGTGTCCGACTCTTTGCAACCCCATGGACCATAGCCTACCAGGATCCTCCGTCCATGGGATTTTCCAAGCAAGAGTACTGAAGTGGATTGCCATTTCTGGGCCAGGGTATCTTCCCGACCCAGGGATCAAACCCGGGTCTCCGGCATTGTAGGCAGACGCCTTACCATCTGAGCCACCAGGGAAGTCCTAATAACACAAAGCACTGTGCTAATACTACTGCTGGAGATGATGGTGAAAGACGATCACTTTCACGTAGAACCCAAATAAACGGCTGTATGCTCAGGCTGCGTTTCTCATTTCCTTAATACATTCACAGGCCTGTAAAATAATGAAGGTAAAAATGAACCCCTAGCCCCTTTCTCCATCTCACTGAAATGACTGCTTTTGGATTCAAAATACGATTTTGGATACAATGTGGATTCTTAGGAACATACTTATCATGCTATATGAAATAAGAACATACTACAGAATTACCAATGTCTGTACCCTCAAAGCCAAGAGCACTCTTATCTACATAGTAAGAGATCTAGTAAGGGAGGTCAGGGGTCAGGAAGATTAAACTGAGCACTAGAAAAATAAAGCCATGGGTGACTAGTGCCTGCCCAAGGAATTCAGAGACAAAACATAAAAAGCATTTTTTTCACCACAGTAGACTTCCACAGCAATACCCTGAATATAATAATCAAGGGGTGGGAGAAGGTAACATAAAGACAGATTTGGAAGCCCTTCGTCTACAATGAGAATGGATACAGTAATTATGGTCTAAAAGAAAAAACAGCAACTTAGAAGTGCATTACTGGTACCAGNGTGGCTGTCGGTTAGAAGCCCGGATGTTAACCCTTTGTTACTGACTGGCCGCCTGACCAGGGCCGAAGCGGGCGGCAGAACAGTCGCACGGCCTTCTGGGGACAACAGGGTTGGCCTCTGGCCGGACGAGGGTGCGGACAGCACCTTTACCGAGGCCAGCCTGAGGCGCTTAGGGGTGCCCGACTTGCTGGAGCCATGGCCCCCGTCGATGGTCTTCCAAGAACCCGGGGGCTTGTAGTGCGGCCCGGGAGGCGTCCTTGAATGGGTCCTTCTCCACGCACTTCACTGTCCCCTAGTGTTTCTAGCCCTGCCTACCTCATCTGAAACGTGGGGCCATTGCCATGCCTGGCTGAAAGCAAGGGGGAAAGAAAACAAGCTCTGTAGGTCTTAACCATTGTTTCCTCATCCAGCCTACTGAGAATCGTGTCGAGTTGAAACTGAGTGGGTGCTTGGGGTTGTTAAACTGCAGTGTTGGGTATGCCCAGCCAGCCAGCCCCTTCTGTTTTCTAATTCTCAAGCTGTTAAGCTCAGTGTACACCATAACAGACAAGCCTTTCAGCCTGACATAGGCCTCCACTGCTGCTTTTTCTCATTTCCCATAGATGTTCTAAATCCAGCCCTTACAGTTTCCCAACTATCCTGGCCTATTGTTTTACTAGGTGGATTAGTTAGCTGACAAAGTAATCTCCCTCTCACAGAAGCTTTTACTAATCCTCATGTTGTGACTCAGAGGAACCAGTCCAAAATGAACCGCAGTACCTGATCTTTGTCACCCATCCTTTCTCATTCTCTGAGACCCTACCCACCAATTTATCTCCACAATTCAGAACATTGAGAATACACTGAAGTTTATGAGGAGGTATTGGGCTTTCACACATCTTCAGGCTGTCTCGCCAATGATTCCTTCTTAAATTCTAATACTGAGTAGATTGGAGCTCCTTGAGGAACAAGATAAGATTATTATCTTTGTAGACAGCCTATGATGGAGTGAATCTTACTGAATCAAACCTTAGCTTCCAAACTTGCCTCCCCTCTCAGTCAGGAGACCTGAGAGAACAAGCTAGAGAGGCGAATGAACTGATGTCAATGTATGGCAATAACCACAATATTGTAATTAGCCTCCAATTAAAAAAAAAAGCCTTGGGTTCCAACACTGGAAGCCAATTCATTCATTATCATCGTCATCATCTACCAAGTGTCAAGTGCCAGATAGTTAATGAGGATCTTTGCATATTCTCTCCCATAACAATCCTGCAAGGCTGGTACTGAGGCCCCGACATGACAAAGGAGGAAATAACTAAGGTAAAACAAGTTGCCTACACTCAAAACAGTTCTAAATGGCAGATTTAAATCTAGGTCTCAACACAAAAATCCAAACTTGTTCCACTATGCTACTTTGCTTCCAGATTTTGGCTCATCTGTGAGATGAGGGCAGGATCTATCTGGTAGAGTTATGGAGACTGAATGTGTGTGTGCGTGCTCAGCCAGGTCCAACTCTTCGCAACCCCATGGACTGTAGCCCCCCAGGCTCCTCTGTACCTGGAATTTTCCAAGCAAGAACACTGGGAGAGTTTGCTATTTCCTCCTCCCGGGGATCTTCCCAACCCAGGGATCAAACCCACATCTCTTGCATCTCCTGCCCTGGCAGATGGATCCTTTACCACTTGAAAACAGGAACAGTGCCAACCACTGAACCAGGAAGTGTTAAGTTCCCTCCCCCTTTCAAGCATCTCAAAATAGCAATTTGCATATTTTCTAACTCTATAGTCTCTTGAATTCCCTGGAATCAGTCCTACCGTGGGTCAGCAGATTTTATCATTCCAAAAGAAACACATGTTTAACACATGCTTACTGAGTGAGGAAGATCCCACATTGGGCTCTGACTCAAGAGCATACAAGTAACTCTGAATAAAATAACCTAAGGCACAGAAGGAAGACGCATTAAATGTGTGGGGAAAAGGAACAGGAAACTAGCATGTACCATGTGGATCATCCTCTCAGCAGAGAAGGACAAACAGCTGATCTGTGACAGCTACACAAAATCTCTTGAGAATAAGCAATTACCAGTTCAACTTAAAGTATCCAAGAAAGAAGAAGTTAGTGGCTTCAGAATGGGTGAAGCCAAGTGGGTCTGCTTACAAGATTGCACCGTGTTACGGACTGAATGCTCATGAGCGAGAGCACCGCACAGGAAAGCAGACTGGGGGTGTCAGCCATCCACAGTGGGCAGCAGTTTAGAATATTCCCATCAGTGCGGCGTTCTGCGAAACAGTGGCTCTCTAGAAGCTGACATGCCCACCCTCAGCATTTCTCCCTACCACTATCTGGGTTCATTCCGCCTCTTTCAAAAAATAATGCAAAGCTCCAAGGAGTGGAAATGGATGCATTACGACAAGGGTCAGCAAATTGTTTCTGTAAAGGGCCACAAAGGACACATCTTAGACTCCGTGAGCCATCCAGTCCCTGATACGACTGTCAACTCTGGCATTTACCTACTAAGGGTGAAAATAGCCATCAGTTCAGTCGATCCGTTGTGTCTGACTCTTTGCAACCCCATGGACCGCAGCATGCCAGGACTCCCTGTCCATCACCAACTCCCAGAGAATGAATAGGTATGACTGCCTTCCAGTAAAACTCTATTTACAAAAATAAATAAATAAATAAACTGTAGAGGACTGTAGTTTGCCAACTCACTGTAGTGGACCTGTAAGGTATCTTCAAAATTCAGTGGAATGAGAGGAAACCCGCTCTCCTAGCATAAAGACACGTGAAGTATATAATCTCTCATCCTCTTCTTCTATCTAGTGCCCAGGCTCTAAGTTAGGGCTCCCATATATCTAGGGAAGACTTCTGGTCATGTCAGGCATTTGCTTCCTCTGGGAGTCTCTACCCACCCATGAAAGGCACAAATAGGTTTTTTCTCTAACAGACCCTAAACCATGGCCCTACCAAGGCTAATCAAAATATGGTTTTAAAAAAAATAGTAACACTGTGAAACATTTATTTTTGTTTGCAGAATTAAGCATGATTTTAAAACCAGTACAGAAAAATATTAAGTATGCTGGGTAAGAGGTGAGCAAGTTGTTTCAGTATTTGTTTTCTATAATTCCGTTAAGGAGCACAGAAGACAGCATCACTAACTCAAGGATGTAGTTGAAAGATGCCCTGTACACTCTACTGGTCTCCAAAGGCATTCAAGGGATCATCGAATATGTTGGAAACCTTCTGTCCAGATCTTGATTCAGTCACTGTCTGTGAAGATCCACTTTTTGATTTGGTTGTCTTAGTCTGGATACCAGAGGAGAAGATATCATCTTTAAAAATGGGGGGGAAAAAAAAAAAGAGAGTCACAGAATAGGCAAGAAAATGAGTGCTTTTAAGACATACCTACACAAACCAGCAAAGACGCAAGTCTGATAACAGCATGGAATACCTAAGACCACTAAGAGGAGGCTAAGCCTCTAAGACCCCAGTCCTGACTCTGCTACGAACCAAGTTTTCTGATCACACACAAGTGATAGTTTCTCTCTGAGTATAATTCTCAGCTACAAAGCCATGTGTGCACATGCAGGAGAGGGAAAGCAGAGTTAATCTCAAATCCAGCCCATGACTTTACCATCTGTGACATTACACTTATTTCTACTCTACATTCTTTTCCCTTTGGATTTTAGAAGGAAAAGGCACTAAAAATAAGCAAAGGGAAAAATCCAATCTCAGTCTTTCAGAATAAATACATCAATTTGCAGGATCTCAATGCCAAAAATGCAGTCTTTAGCCTACTTTAGATGACTGGCAGGGGGCACAGTAAGATAAAAGTTAAATTAGACTTCACAGTCAAGCGCTAGGCTCTTCACTGCTATGATATATATCAAATTTCTTGACGTCCATCATAACAAAACATGGTTTCACCAAAATGACTAGTCGATTTACTTATCCACCTTCAGTCTATCTCAGGAATGCAGAGCAGGTCAAAGGAAACCAACTAGGGAGCGTCTTCCAGGAAAGGGTCAAGACGAAGGCAGCAAGAGAAGTACCGAGTCACTGAGCGACGGTGACTCTCTCCGTCACGTACAGAAACCAAGCTTACCTGTGTCATCGTCAAATATAGACTTAGCTTCCACTTTCTTTTTGGACTTCTCTTTTGGTTTGACAGTTAGGTCAGCAAAGATATCAACGTTATCATCGAACAAGTTGGAGTCAAATGTTCTTCCCTTCTCTCTTGTTTTTTGGGAGGGTTTAATTGCTTCTGTAGCAAATATATCATCCTTGTAAGCCAAAAAACAAAAACAATTTTTAATCAAGGTTATTTTTTTTTTCTTTACTACATATATTCAACAAATCGCATAAATGTCAACTGCCACGATGTTCTGTAACAGCCACGTGAGCTGCTCCTGTCTGCAGTGTACTCCTCCAAATCTCTGCCTGGCAAAGTCCTTTTCATTCTTCCAGGGCCCAGCTAAAACACAACCTGTACAGAGAGCCCTTCTCTGCCAGTGCTACCTGAAGAAGCACCTCCCACACCAATCTACCACTCTGCCCCACTGCCTTGGGTTGTTTCCAGGCACTTAACATTACCTGGAAACATTACTTGCATGCTGCCCTGTCTGATCCAGTTCCCCTCCCTGAGCGCTCTGGGGAGCGGAGCATGGGTCCTGGTTGACCTTGTGTATCCAGGATCCAGACGCTCAATAAACATCTGCCTAACGACAGCCAGGATCCAGATGCTCAATAAACATCTCCTGAAGAGTATCACTCAAGGCCTGCCTTGTTGTCTGCGTTAAATCATCAGCTCCTGCCAGTCTGTTTCCCCAAAAACCAGAGATTAAACATCCAAGGTGTAGAGATACACTTTATGTATGCTGATTGCAGTAACATCCGTATAAAAATGATAAAAATCAAGATTTGTGTCAATGGTAACGGCCAACAACAAAGCAGAAAATCACTTCTAAGTTTCAGAGTTACTTAATAAGAGAAACAAAGGGAAAGTCGCCCAGTCGTATCGGGGTCTTTGCGACCCCGTGGACTGTAGTCTGTGGACTTCTCCAGACCAGAATAGAGTGGGTAGCCATTTCCTTCTCCAGGGGATCTTCCCAACCCAAGGATCGAACCCAGGTCTCCTGCATTGCAGGTGGACTCTTCACTGTCTAAGCCACCAGGGAAGCCCTAGTAAGAGAACCTAAGTGTAATTAGTAAGAGAACCTAAGTATAGCTACTAAGCGAGCAGACGCTGAGCAGCCACACAGCGGCTTTGATGTAACCCATGGTTCCAGTGAGCCAGCCACTTATCTTCCCTAACAAAGAACCAGGCACAGATGGGTCTCTGCGTCTATTACCTCAAACAGATCTTGTGCTTTTGGGACAATGTCCTGTTGACTGTTGGATTTCGACCCGTTCTTCTTGCCTCTCTGGTCTGTGAACAGATCACCCTCACCTTCCAGGAAAGGGAAAGGATTTGTTTTCTTTGCTGGTTTTGGTTTAACAGACTGAAAGAGATCATCATCACTGCCCGCCTCACCGAGAGCAGGGAACATGGGGCTTCTGTCTTTACTCCCCTCTCCCAGGTTGGCCAGGCTGCTGGCTGCCTTCACCTTGGTTTTTCTTCTTCCTGAGGACTGAGATGCAATCCCCTTGGAAAAGATATCTACAGAATCGAACAGATCGTCCTCAAGAGGCTGACCCACAGATTTCGCAAACGGGCCTCTGTCCACTCCAGGCACAGGGCCACCTGCCCACGCTGGCGCAGAAGCTGCCACTGCCTCTTCAGAGGCGTCTGCTGCGCGGGCTGCCCTCGGCGGTGGCTGACGGCCATCTGCTGACGTGGCGCCATCTGTCAACTGCGCCACAAACCCCGTGGGGGAGCCCACATCCTCAGCCTCAGCGGACTCCTGGGCAGCCAGCTGCCGGGCAGCACGCGTCTGTGGTCTGCGCTTCCCTCTCACTTTGACCCGGGTCTGCAATGGCAAGAACCACAGGGTGACCTGATGGTTTTTTAAAAGGCGCTCCAAGGTAACATACAGCAAATAACCAAATAGCAAGGCGCTCCAAGGTAACATACAGCAAACAACATACAGCAAATAACCAACAACTCAAGATACTGTACGGTTGTCTGGTCCATTTCAATTAAGATACTGTCTAACGATACAGACAAGGTTATCTGTTCAAGATTTCCAAAGGCATTTAATAGCTCCTACCACTCCAAGACTAAGTCATTCTTAATCCTTTAGCATCCCCCATTTTTGAGTCTTTTGAGGACAATTTTTGTTCAATTTGATAAAGGCTTCCCTTACCTAGAGGCCACACTACTCTGTGTCCCACAGAGCTCCCTGGGCCCTACTCTGCCCTAGTTTAAACACAGGTATCTTTCAAAACAGAAAGAATCAGGGGGATTCTGGCAATAAGCTTTCTCAGGAGCCTAATCAAAAATCAGGCTCCAGAAACAGGGATCTAAGACAATGAAGAAGGAGAGGGGCTCTTTCCTTCCAGTCAACAAACACTAAATCCAATTTTAAATATTTCACATTAAAAAAAAAAAAAAGTGACCTGGGTATCAGAACTTTCAATGTAACCTCAAAATATGCATCACTTATTAGTAATAACCCGGTATTTATAATACTTTTCCAAAATACACTGTCAAGTAGTTTAAAAAAGGCACATGCTACTTTAGGCAAAGTACTCAATGGGGTTTGCCTATTCCAAGGAAATTTCATAAACTGTTTCAAGAAGTAGTCCATTTAAACTTAACAAGACCACCAGAAAAGCTAACACAGAAACATAACAAAACGAGGGATGTTTTATTTTTTTGTAAGGAAAACCGTTTTGAAAATACTTAAAATGCATGTATTTGCAGGGTCATCCTATGTATTATTGCTTCCTCAACAGCTAAGACTTCTTAGAGAGGGAAGACCGGATAGAAAAAAAAAGAGAGAGAACAAACTGAACTGAAAGCAAAGCCCGAGCCCACGGTCTTGGGCGACAGCGCGGCATCCGGGGTCTCGGGAGGGAGCCCAGGGCGAGGGGCAGGAGGGGCAGCGCGCCAGCAGCCGCGCGTCTGTGCAGAGCTGTCACCCGGCAAAGGGCACCGCCGACTCGGAAGGCGCCGCGCAGGGGCAGGGGCGGCGCGCCGGGGCACGCGTGTTCAGGGAATCGCGCCCGGGGGCTGACTTAGGCTGGCAGTGCGAGCGGGCTGGGGGGAGCTAGAAGCTTCAGCTAGCACAGGCTGTAAATGGCTTCAATACTAAACCACGGAGCCTGAACGTTCTCTTTTGAGCAGTAAGGAGACAGCAGAGGCAGTGCATGGTGAGGATAGGGTCTGCTCAGCGTTAGAAGGTCTCCAGGGGGCAGCCGGGAGCTAGTGAGCTAGCCACCGAGTTAGAACGTAGACGTGACACACGCGGGTGCTGGGAGCGTGCACGCAGAACTGGGGAGGCGGAAGGAAGGCGGGGAGCCTGGAGGAAAGGAGAGGCGCCTCCTTCCAATGAGGAATCGGGGTCAGCAGGTCCCGTGTGACCGATGAACTCAGGAAATACACAAATTGTTCCGGTTTGTTTTCCTTTAAAAAAAAGGGGGGGGGGCAGGCAAGCAAGCAAAGGAGCCTTCATTACCTTGTTTGCACAATGTAAGGTATCTGCCTGAGCTGGAAGGTCAAAACTCACACCAGCCTCCCCACTCCCAGAAGGAGTGGGCACGCTTTCCAGACTCCGCACCCTCCCAGGTTCAGACGAAGGAACACCAGACTCTGGAAACGCAGAGTTCATTCCAGAGACCTGGGGAGCTGGAGGCAGCAAGGCTGCTGGGTTGATCGCTAAATTTGCCTAAAAAAAAAAGAAAGGAAGCTGACTCTGTATTGTTTTCTTAAACACAACTGTCAGGTATTGTTACTGTGACACATGACGCAAGACTTGGTGTACATGATGTATAACATGAGAGGAGAAAGAGAACGCAGGGCAGTCTCCTGATCCACTCTTAGGAGCTGAGGTGGAGGGCTATCACCTGTGCCCATCACAGGGCCCAAAGAAGAGGTGTTACAGCCCCAGCACACGGGAAGCAACAACTAGAGGGTGGGGAAGAGAGGAGAAGACACCCGGCAGCAGCTGACAAGAAGGAAAACCCAAAACAGTGTATAGATGCCACAAGGCAGGCAATGAAGATTCCAGACACGTTATAATTACTTGTATTTTCCAGATCCGAGGGGATGGCTCTTTGGTTTTAAGTGGAGCGGGACCTGGTGAGTCCTGCGTGAAATTACATTCAGTTAAAAATCCACTGGGGAAAGAGAGAAGTGTCTCTTGGATCACATATATATCTGAAAATAAATTTGTGATGGAACAAAGCTATCGGTTTCTGCAACTCTACAATGGAAAAGGCATTTGACTCTTTCCTGGACTCTCAGAACACTTCACTAACATTACTCCATCCGTGCTTCCTTACCCACTGTGTTAGTGGAAGGCTGTGAGGCCGTACATGGAGTAAAGGGAGAGAAAGATCACGGATCAGATTCGTGAGAATTACAGTGTTTAGAGCGCCAGCTGGAAACATCGCCACGCTGGCCATCTCGCACGGCGAGCATTAGCGCACACAGGGCTTCACCCACAGCTGGAAGCACCAGAAGCAAAGGCGGCTGAGACCTGAGTCACTGGAGACGTGCGAGTCCCGCAGCCTCATCTCCACAGCTCAGATCGCGGAGGCCTCAGTGGCGCATCCCGGGACGGCTGTAAGCCAGGGCTGAGACACACTGTCCAGTCCTGCTCTGCTCTCGGAGGAGCGCCGCAGAGAGGACTGCTGAGAGGCCGGACAGCAGCAAGCTCCAAGAGCCACAGAGAGAGGGAACCAAGGGACTGGGTGCAATCGATGTTCCACTCAAATGAGGTCCTACTCCAAGGTAGCCCAAAGGGAGAAACGAGGTTCTAGTGGGGAGGAAACTTTCATTCTATCTTCACTCTACCTTGGAATCAAGACTGCAGGCACTCCAAAAATAATAACGCCAAGTATAGATTCGTGGAAACACCGTGCAGGGAGGAGAGGAGAGAGAAGCAGGGGCTGGGGAAGCAGTAAACACAGAGAAGCAGTCCCAGTCGCTATTTCTTCCTTAACTGAGAGAACTCTGAATGACCCTGGGGCGGCGTGATGGAGTTGATCTGTGTTATAAGGCAGACAGGAGAGGGGAGTCCTTACAGGGGTCAGTTCTAACCTGAGATGTTTCCGATTTCCGTATGTCTTTTTCTTTGATACCCTGAGTGGATTCAGGAAGTTTCTGGTTCTTGACAGAGGAAGCAGAGTTGTCTTTTTTCACTACCTTCTTTTCTGGGATCTTCAAAAACAAAGAACACCCAAAGTCTGTCGAGTATCGTAAGACATTTTAAGGAAAAGTCATAATGCCAAAAACAAAAAACAAAAAAGGTGTCTGAGGTTTTAAAGTCATTTCTCAAGTAAGGGTTGAACAAACAAATACAAAGGCAGCATTTCAGAAAGAGCTTCCTAAAGACTGTGGCTTTGCTGGCGTCCTCTCTATGGTAAAGAGGAAACAGAGAGTCCTCAGAAAAGCTACTGCAGAAGCGGGGGCGGGGCAGGGGGCAGAAATGACAACACAGATTAACATTCAGATTTGTAACTTTGCAGCTGAAAAGGCATGAATATTCAGTCATCGTATCAAATGCAGTGCTCTTTCAACGAACAACTTTAAAATCACACAAGACTTGTAATAGAGTAAGAAAACCTGGTGAGTTATGGCTTTAATGTTGGTTAACTAGGAAACATAACATGGGGGCAACATGAACACCCTCATCAGCACATTATTTGCTGTTCATTTACTTATGAGCATCTTCCTTAACTGTATGACTGGACAATTCATTTCCTTTCCCAGAAGTTTCCCCACATGCCACAGTATCGAGAACAAAAGGCTGGTACCAAAGACTGCGACTTGGCAGAGCCAAAAAGATCATCATCTTCATCGTCTCCAAACAGGCTCCCAACACTGGGCTCGAACAACTAGAACAGACAAAACTCAAAGTCAACATCCAGAGCAAAAACAGTTCACAGAGCCAGGTGAGCTGCAGAAGTGATGCTTAACACAATGACAAAGCTGTGCTGTGGAGAGCCACTCGGAACTGACCCTGGATTTTTTGGTGCCAGAGAAAAGGTCAACATCTGGGTCGTTGTCCTTTTGGAGCTTGTGACTAAAAAGGAGCTCTTCATCCTGAAAGACGCCTGTGCTCTTGGGCCGGGTACCAGGATCAGGGCTCTAGGAAAGAGGGGAAGGTCATGCACAGACTCCCAGGGACTTATCCAAGGAAATAGCACAGATATAAACATCAGGCAACACAGATGTCCCCTGCGGCTCTGTTTATAGTTCCAGAGGCTGGACACAAGCCGAGCCCACCATGAAGGGGATGACACACTCACAGAGCAGAGTACTCAGGAGATGCCAGAAACACCGGAGAATGTAAACCAGATGAAACATACGTGATCTGGGAAGATGACCTTCCAACCTTTGTGTGGTGTCTGAATTGTTATTTAACATCAATCTTTAGTTCTACACTGAGGAACATTTTAGGGATGAAAATATAAAATTAAACAAGTGCTTTCTATCTCATTCCCAAAGGGAAGAAGAGACGGCAGGTGACTTCTTCAGAAATTCACGGGTGGCCAGGCACATCCCTAACTTCTGCTTACCAGCGTCCTGGGCCACACGCGGGCACAGGCGGGCACAGGCAGCCGCCAACCTTCCACTGTGTCCTGGGCCACACGCGGGCACAGGCGGGTCCGCCAACCTTCCACTTTGTCCATCCACATTCCACCTCATTACCTTCAGATTCCAAACAAGTTCTCTCTGTTTGCTAGGGTATCTGACATTTGCAAGTTACTACTCACATTACTTGGTTTGATACTATAATGCCCCAGACCTCACATTCTAAAATTCTTCCCTTCATTCTTTAGTATCATAAACACAGATAGAAACAAACAAAAACAGTCATTTCTGACAAAATGTGTCTCATTAAAATTAACTAATGATTATTGATTACACATAAAAGTTAGTGTAACACAGCAACTAAGACTAAAATTTTATATCTGCAATTTACATATAAAATCATACACAGTGAGAGAGGAGAAGAAAATACAGCATCATTACATTTACTGTGTGTAGCTCTCATTTATAAACAAGGCTATCCTACTAGAATAATAAAAAATTCATAAAACATTTGTTGTTGGACTATATCCTCAGTTTGATTTACAAAAACTACTGGCAATCTATGGACCATCGCCGGTTTTCTCTTTTTTTCTAACACCCCTGTTGAGATAAAATTCACCTACTTAAAGTGTGTAATTCAATGGTTTACAGTATATTCACAGAGTTGTGCAAATACTACCACAATCTAAGCTTAGAACATTCTCACCATCCGAAAAACAGCCTCCAAGCCTACCAGCAGTCACTCTCCATTTCTGCCACTTCTTTCCCCAGATGCAGGAACCACTAACCTGACGCTTTCCCTCACAATGGATTTGCCTACTCAGGACATTTCAAATAAATGAATTCATCTAACAATGTGGTTCCCCGGCCCCCTCCGCTTCTTTCATTCAACACGTTTTCAAGGCTCATCTGTGTTGTAGCATGTGTGAATGATTTACTCTCTTTGTTGCCAGAGAACCTTCTCCCGTGCAGCTGTAACACACTGTGTCTATCCGTTCATCAGCCGAGGGACACTGGAGCTGTTTCCATCTTTTGGCCATTATGAACAGTACCTGTCAGGAACATTATATTCGAGTTTTTGCATGAACATGTGTTTCCACTTCTCTTGGATATACACCTTGGAGTGGAACCGCTAGGTCACATGGCAACTCTTGCTACTTAGGAGTCTGAGGAAGCCCCAAGCTGGTGTCTGAAGTGGCAGCACCATCTCTCCTCCCATCAGCAGCGAATGAGGGGCCTGCTTCTCCACGTCCTCACCAGCATTTGGCCATCAGAGCAGTCAGCAACAGCGAGGCTGAGAATGTGAGGAAACTGGAGTCCTGTGTGGCCCAGCAACCCCCGTCACGGAACTGACACTGAAATGAGACACTATCATCCTTCTCAAGGCCTGAACCGTCATAGCTTTGGCTCACCTTTCCTACTTCCTTTTTCAGAGCTTGGAAGCTGCTTTGATCTTCTGTTTCATCCTCTTCCTCGTCAAATAAGCTAAGAACCGTTTTGGTTCTACTTTTAGTTCCTTTGTCCAGTGGGGACGATGAAGAAAATAAATCAGAGTTCTTGGCTGTTTCCTGAGTAGGTACGTTCAAAGATCCTTCCTGAAAATGGAAATAGTAAGGTAAGGGAAAAAAGCGCGTAACATCTGGAAACACAAATACTATTGTAGGGCCTACCAAGCTCCCCACTAACTCAGCTACTAGCGTGTCTGCTTGTCCCCAGGCACGACAGCTAATCACACTTGCTCCCAGGTGACAAAATACAAGGGCCAGTTCTTGAGTCACTCTAGTGGAGAGCCTAGAACAGATAATTCGTAATCAAAGATGATTTTTCCAATCCAAGATGGTTTTTTTCCCAAAAAGAGATGATTTTTTATACATACCATNAAGGGAAAAAAGCGCGTAACATCTGGAAACACAAATACTATTGTAGGGCCTACCAAGCTCCCCACTAACTCAGCTACTAGCGTGTCTGCTTGTCCCCAGGCACGACAGCTAATCACACTTGCTCCCAGGTGACAAAATACAAGGGCCAGTTCTTGAGTCACTCTAGTGGAGAGCCTAGAACAGATAATTCGTAATCAAAGATGATTTTTCCAATCCAAGATGGTTTTTTTTCCAAAAAGAGATGATTTTTTATACATACCATTTAAAACCTGTATATATAACTCCATCCAACCGAGATACATTATCAGGTATAATCCTGAGTCACACAGCTTGCTCATGCACTAGAAATAACTTCAAAGTCACAGATAGAACACAAAAACTAATCGCTGTGAATGGATCATATATTCCCTAATAACTAACACATAACTCCAAGGGGGGAATCTAACTGATAGAACTGGACACTTAAATTGCAGAAAGCTTTTACTATATTGTGCAACTAGAAGAATCTCTAAAATAATCGCAAAATGCAGCATTTATTCATTCAACAAGCACCACGTTTCAGGCAAGATACCACTGATTAGAATAACTACTGTTCCTGTATGAACTGCCAAGAAAAAAAAAAGGAACAATTTCCAATTAAACATGCCATCAATTGTGAGGTGCATCCTCATTTCACAATGGTCAAACTGTGAAGAAAACGTGCTCCTTTAAATAAAATATGGGAGTTTGAATGTGGCTGCTTGGTGCAAGGTACTGCACTAAGCACTCTCACAGACATCCTGGATCGCAAAACAAATGTGGCCCCAACCCTCACGGGGCTTATCCTCAAGCAAAGGATATGGCGGTGGAATTCAGGGGAAGCGGCTACGGCACCAAGAAAAGGTCCACGTGGAGAGGACGAGAAGAGAGTGCCCCACAATGACTCAGACACAGAGAGAACGCATGCATCACGGGAGCCCCAAGGAGCCGCAACAGGAAAGCGTTTGCGCCATTTCTTCATGTGGGTCCTAGAAGAGAGCTGATCGCACACGGCAGAGCAAAGTCACCAACGAGAGGAAAGGCAGAGCCTGAGCGAGCGGCCGATCCCCTGATGCGGCCGCCAGTCCTGTTCACAGGCTCCTGCAAGAGGCAGACAGCCCAGGAGAAGCGAGCGAGTGCAGCAGAAACAAGTCACTTCACTGGTCAATGAAGATGAAAATTTTCTTAAAAATTGTCACAGTAAATGTGATATCCTGGAGAAAAAGGGGGTGTATCAGGTTAAAAACTAAAGAAATCTGAATAAAGTATGGATTTTAGTCAATATTTTTTTTAAAAGCTGTCACTATAATTCAAGTACAAGTGGAAACTCAAAGAAACCAAGGGGAAACAGACTACAGAGAACCAAGTAAGTCCAAAAGAAGGGACGTGCACAGAGAAAACCCAAAGGAGAAGTGAGCTGAGACAGAGAGGCACAGCGGGACTGACACAGCGACACACAACGGGACACGCGCCATCACGGTGCACACGCGCCCAGGACAGAGAGCAGAGCACGCGCGGTGCACACACGCCTGCCCAGGAGAGAGACCAGAGCACGCGCAGCGCCGAGACCCGGGAACGGGGAGGTCAGGCATCTCCTTCTTCGGGCTTTTCAGTGTTCTCAGAATTTTCAACACCTGAGTCATCATTTTCGGGGGTAGGAAAATGGAAGGGTGAGTGCATACATGCATGGGTTTTACAAGAACATCTGAGAGACAAAAATAACAGACGATACAAGAAGAAAAGAGAGCCCACCTTTCCTGACTCCTTGACCACAGGGGTTCTCCCGCCTTCTGAGGCCCCCTTGGCACCCTCTGCCTTCTCAGCTGCAGGTTTCACTGCAGACTGCGCCACCCTTTCTTCTTCATCACTGAACAGCAAAGGCGGTACTTCAGGGACAGTCTCTTTTTTCTGTCAAAAGAGGAGTAAATGACATCTTCAAAAACAAACCAAAGGAAAGGGGCTTCCATGGTGGTCCAGCAGTTAGGACACGGCCTCCTCTGCAGGGGGCACAGCTCCGATCCCTGGTCAGGGAGCCAAGATCCTGCACGACTCACGGTGTGGCTAAAAACAAACAAAAGTGTGCCTGACAAGCATGGCAACGCACAGAAGACGACAAACGTGCGCTCCTCTTCAGGGTTACTAGCTAACCGCTGGGGTCAGGAGAGACAGGACGGGCGAGTAAAAGGCACGAACCGGGGGAAGCAGGGCCTGCCGCTGTCTCACTGCAGGCAGTGTCTGCCGCCAGAGTCTGCAGCTGACGCCTGTGTCTGTTAAGCCCTTGCGCGCACCATCAAGTGGGCCGTAACCTCTGCTACCAGACCATCATCAGTCTCTCCTCCCTGCCTCCCTCCCTCCCTAGACGTCTCAGCAATGTGTCATCACCCAGAGCCGACTTGCTAAAATAAAACACCTACCAGGTTACTCCGTCTCCCATCCCAAACATGCACAGTTTGTATTAACCAAACCCTAAACATGCAATCAACAGGCCCCTCTTCAGAGCTGCATCACCTGCCCCTCCTCAGTCCTCGCTCTTCCTGACACCTACTATGAACCTCCACGCCTGACGCCCGCTGTCTAGAGAAGCACGTCCTCTTCATCGTTCCAACAAGGCTCAGCTCAGGTGTCACCCGTAAAGGTTTCCCTGTTCTCTTTGGTAAGTTACCAGTTGCTTCGTTGATAAGCATGTTTATATCTATACCTAGCCTTTACTGCTTTCCTGACTTACACTGATAGCTGTCATGCATCTTTATCCATTCATTTGAAAGGATCAAGCAGTGTATTTCTGTAGCCATTCACAGTGTTTTATACCAAGCAAGGGCTCAGCACAAGCTCGGCACAAATACTACCATAATGCCACCATCCTCTCATCCCTTAACACTCCTTTTGATATAATTAACATGAAGACTTGCTAATTTTTTAGCTCAAGTGATCACGGTAGTACTGCCATTTATACATAATTGCTGAAAGCTATTTGGACTAGATAGGCACTAATTAATGGACTTTTCTTATCACATACTATTACCAATTTTTGAAAAAAACTTTAATGTTGATTTAAAAAAAAAAAACACAAAATTTACCATCTTGATCATTTCTAAGTGGAGAGTTCAGTACTATTAAGTATATCCACATTATTGGAGAACCAACCTCCAGAATTTTTTCATCTGGCAAAACCAACTCTCCACCCATTAAACAACTCCCCATTGCCCTCTCCACCACACTCCAGGCCCTGGTAACCACCACTCTCCTATTTCCATGAATCTGACCACCCTAAGTACCTCATGTAAGAACGATCATAGAGCGTTTGTCCTTTTGTGACTGGTTGATTTCACTCAGCATTACGTCCTCAAGCTTCATCCATGTTGTGGCCTGTGTCAGAATTTCCTTCCTTTTTTACTTATTTACTGTTAATAATAGTGAATAATTATAATCCAGGACCAAACTGTTAGTCCTTGAAACTTGCTTTTATAAGGGATAACCTGTACATTAACTGGCCTGGTCTAGCGTTAGCAGAACTCCATGCCACTGGGACTAGCCCAGCAGTTCCCCCGGGGGGGTGCAGGTGCTGCTCCTGGTCTCCCCTGAGACTCGGACGCCTACAACTCACACTGAAGGGCTGTGTGATGCTTTTCTCCAAGCTTTGCATGTGAACTTCACCTGTAAAATACCATTATCAGAAGATTTCTGCTGCTGCTGCTAAGCCGCTTCAACTCTGTGCGAGCCCATAGACGGCAGCCCACCAGGCTCCCCCGTCCCTGGGATTCTCCAGCCAAGAACACTGGAGTGGGCTGCCATTTCCTTCTCCAATGCATGAAAGGGAAAAGTGAAAGTGAAGTCGCTCAGTCGTGACCCCATGGACTGCACCCCACCAGGCTCCTCCATCCATGGGATTTTCCAGGCAAAAGTACTGGAGTGGGGTGCCATTGCCTTCTCCGTCAGAAGATCTCTAAAGTCAGGCAAAGGAGTTTTTCCACAAGACTCAGGCTCCACGGTTAGGTTTTAGGACCTCACTGAGGGAACCACCAGTATTCACATAACATCATCTCAACGATACTTCCTGGGCTAAGAGGTTAGGAATACCGTTGCTGCAGCAGGAGCAGATGCGGGAGGAGAGCCGAACAGAGAGCGGCCACTGCCACCATCATCCTCGGACAGGAGAGACGCTCCCTGGGCCTTCTTCTGGCTGTACAGACAGAGAGTCCAATTGGAGGCAAATGTGATTTTAAAAATACAATCCTCTTTCCAAGCCATACCTACAGGAACCCACCTACCACCACCTCACTCGCTGACTCACACAGGTGCATCTCTATCCAAATAACAAACTTAAGTAACTTGGACAAAACTTCACATTCTTCAGGGTATCCCGCGGGAAAAAACAAACAACTTATACTTAAACCCCTAACAAACTTAGGAAAAACCGTAATTTAAGGTTAAAAAAGAAAAAAGAATAGGAGAGCGCTTCCCTGGCGGCCTGGTGGTTAAGACTCCACGCTTCCAACGCAGGGAGCGTGGGCTCCGTCCCTGGTTGGGAAGTGAAGCCGCCATAAGCCATGCAGAGACAAGTGGAAGAAATTAGGCAGGGACCTATGCAGAAGAGCCCTGCACAGTACCAAAGGAGAATGCTGTGCAAGTGAAAACCGCAGGCCTTCTCGCTGGGACCATCGCCGGGTGACAGATGGCCAGCGTGTCACCCCCAGAAACTGACCCCTTGCACATCAAACACCTTCACCTGCTACCAGACACGGACGAAACAGCTTCTTACAAGGACTCTCTCACCTGTCCTTGGCAACAGCAAACAGGTCGTCCTCGTCATCCTCCTCAAAGAGGCTGGTCTTTTTCACGGCCTTAACCTCCTGGTGGGTGGTCTCAGGGTCCCTAAGTTCTCCTTTAGGCTTGTCAGACGTGGAGTTGGTCTGTGAGTCAGTAGTAAGCCACTGGTCCTTAAAAGGTAAGGTACATGCTAAAGTCCTCTGGCAACTCAGATTAAGAAACCGGAAAAATAAAGTAAAATCCCCGTTCGTTAAACTAAGCTGCATCTACGCTAAGGGCGCCACTTCTGAGGAAAGGTCAGGGCCAAGGCTTTTCTCTGAACTCATGTCTAGACAGTGAGGCCCACTGCGCTCACAGGCCTTCCGGTGTCTCCCCCCATCACTGCCTACCACACTCTCTCTCTCTCTCTGTGTTAGGATAAGAGATCTTCTCTACTTTGGAGACCAAAATTAATTATGAAGGGGAATGAGAAAGAACAAGAATGTTTAAAAAAAGTCAACAACTCTCAACTTTAGAGGAGAATGATATTTGAATTAAAAAAATTTTTAATTCCAAAGTAGACTGGGGAAAAAAAATGCATAAAAAGCTCATGCAGGGGATTTCCCTGAGATTTCCCTTGGCGGTGGCTAAGACTCCAGACTCCCAACACAGAGAACCCAGGTTTGATCCCTGTTGAGGGAGCTAGATCCCACGTGCCACAGCTAAGAATCTGCAAGCTGTAACTAAAGATCCCACATGCTGCAACTAAGACCCGACTCAGCCAAACTAAAAGGAAAAAAAAAAGTTCACACCACGTAAATAAGACACAATGAAATCTGCAAGTGATCCTTATCACAAAATTCTGAATCCGGCCTTCAGAAAGCATTTGAGGAAACCCCACCTGGCTATGCTCACCCTTCAACTCAAGGATCTCCTGAGCGCTTGCTCAAGTGGCCCTTGGTCTCTGGAGTTAAGAGCTTTGCAATCCAAGTGGGTTTTGTAAAGCAGCAGCTGCTGTTCATACAGAGTCTCAGGTTCTACCCCCAGACCTTTTGAATCAGAATCAGTGACTTCTTCACAAGTTACAGTTTGAGAAGTGCTTCCCTAAAGAAGTCAGACTCAACACTGACCACAAGCCAGAACCCCCAAGTGAGCTTCAGAAAGCTCCACTGACGGGCCATCTCCCAGTTAATTCAGAACCCGGGAGTGGAATCCGGACCAGTCCTCTCTCAGGTTCCAAGTGGCCTCAATGGCAGCCAGCGTCAAGCTACTTCTCCATGGAAACCTGTTCATCTTTCCTCTGCAGGTACTACTGCTCTACTTTAGCTGGTATTTCTATTTTCCCTGAACTGCAATAATATGATAGAAAATTCAAATGGTGGTCGGCCATTACTACAGGAGAACCACCCACTAACAATGCTAGAAAGAATAAAAAAAAAGGAAAATCCATCACCGTTCACAGGTTTGAGTAGGAAAAGCAAATTATGTTGTATCATTTTAAGTTTCTTTCAATAAAAAATTGAACATGTCTATGATTTCTCTCTATCTTACCTTCAAAACTTAACAACGTTAAANAGCTGGGAACTTAAGAAAGGAATCACTGAAATAAACACCCGAGTGTGTTTGCTGCATGTGCCTCAGGCGGCTTGTCGCCTCCCCGCCGCCCTGTGCCACTGTACGAGCCTCCGGATGTGAGGCTGCGTTGGCAATGGCCTTCTCCTAACTGAAAACTCGACCAGCTTGTGTTGCAGTAACAGTGTTTACCTGTCCATCTTCATCATCGAAAAGCAAGACTGAGCTGGGGGGCTTGCTAGGCAGCAGAGTTGCATCTTTTGGCTTACTCACACTTTGAGAAGAAAACAAATCCTGTTGGATCAAGATTAAAGTTCCTGGTTAATAAAATGTATCAGTTTTAAAGTACCAGATATAAAACACTGAACTTTATGGCACAGCAGATGCCATCCACCCGGGCCTCTCTTGTCAGAGAGGAAAGCGGGCTGCCACAGTCCCTGAGGAACACACACACCAGACTCTGTCCTCTGTGTGCAGGCGAGGAGGGAGAGGCCCACACCTGGCTCCAGGCGGCCTCACAGGAGCCCAGAGGTGCCAAACTCCCACCTGGATGACAAAGGACAGGCGAAACTTTGCCCATCAACTTCCTACCATGCTGAGAAAATAACTTCCTTTTTCTGTCCAGAGAATCCGAAAGATAAACACACGTAACAATGGAAATAGAAGCTAGATGCCCAAATTACTGGACCTGTGACACTGTTTAATGTAGTTATACCCCTTTCTCCTCCAATAAGAGTAGGATATCAGTCAGTTCAGTTCAGTCACTCAGTTATGTCCAACTCTTTGCGATCCCATGGACTGCAGTATGCCAGGCTTCCCTGTCCATCACCAATTCCTGGAGCCTACTCAAACTCAGGTCCATTGAGTTGGTGATGCCATCCAACCATCTCATCCTCTGTCATCCCCTTCTCCTCCTGCCTTCAATCTTTCCCAGCATCAGGGTCTTTTCAAATGAGTCAGCTCTTTGCATCAGGTGGCCAAAGTATTGGGAGTTTCAGCTTTAGCATCAGTCCTTGCAATGAATATTCAGGACTGATTTCCTTTAGGATGGACTTGTTGGATCTCCTTGCTGTTCAAGGGACTCTCAAGAGTCTTCTCCAACACCACAGTTCAAAAGCATCAATTCTTCGGCGCTCAGCTTTCTTTATAGTCCAACCCTCACATTTATACATGACCACTGGAAAAACCAAAGGTTTGACTAGACGGACCTTTGTTGGCAAAGTAACGTCTCTGCCAGACCACCTGACATGCCTCCTGAGAGTAGGATATCATTTCTTTTAAATACATATATATTCAGTTTTAACTTTAAAATCTTTTGTACTCTCGACATGACAGCTAGGAAATGTTGCGAACTAGACAAAGATCTGGTGGATTATGAAGAAACTTCCAAATGCTGTAAGACATCAGCCTACAACGCAAAGCAAGCCCTGAAACTGAGCTAATGAACCAGAAACACGAAACAGAACGACTATCCCCGCAGGAGGAAGATCTTCAATACGTGAGGGCTGCAAACATGAACCAGAAACACGAAACAGAACGACTATTCCCGCAGGAAGAAGGTCTTCAACACGTGAGGGCTGCATGAGCCAGAAACACGAAACAGAACGACTATTCCCGCAGGAAGAAGATCTTCAATACGTGAGGGCTGCAAACATGAACCAGAAACACGAAACAGAACGACTATTCCCGCAGGAAGAAGGTCTTCAACACGTGAGGGGCAGACAGACAGGACACGAGCACAGTTCCAAAGACTTCTCTCGAAACTCTTTTTAATCACAGAATCAGTGTTTACTCAGTATAGTGCTAATGAGTTCCTTAGGTGAAAAGAGCTACACTCAGCCCAGTGGTTTTCGCCTGGGCCCCAAAGAGCCCCAGAGGTCTGTTCAGGGAGAAAGGGCCACACAGGAGGAGCGCCACGCTCCCACGGCTCTCCTGCATCTCACACACGGCGACAGTCCACTTAAAGAAAGGGCTCTGTTGCTTTAAAAAAAAAAAAAAAACCCACAAGAGTCTAACCCAGAGTTCACAATATCCTGAAATTACATGTAAATTTCTGCCATGTGCACATCTTTTTCTGTGAAGGAAGTTTATCACTTCCAGTGATACACAGCGTGTGTGCATCACTGCATACGATGCCCACTGTCCATACGATGCCCAACTCCTCTGCAAGGAGCGAGCTGCGTGTGTATTTCCGTCCTGGTGGAAGCCTCTCATTACACTGCGCATCCATCACAGCCTAGAACTGGAGCATCCTGAGCTCCCCTCCTAAGAGCTGCACTAGATTTACACGCAACAGTGAAAGGACTGTACACATATTGCTTTCTAAATACCACGTGTTCTCAAAACCTTGTTTCCAAAGAAAGAACTAAAGTACTAAGTCTTACACCTCTGAGACATCCTGAATCAGACACAGTTCCCAATGTCATATCCATGAAGTAATTTCCAGAACTGAGAAAAATTCCCTACCTCAGAGTCCTCCTCATCTGAAAATAAACCTTTGTGAGTCTTTGTTTCCGATGAGAGCTTGAGATTTTTGCTCGAAGGCAGCATAACCTTTGTTGAAAAAAAAAAAATCAAAGAATTAACAAACCAGAAACCTGGAAAGAAGGGTTCACTCACTCATTTGTTCAGAAGATGCACCAGATCTCTGCTAGATAAGGCCGGCCACGCACCAGAGCAAGGAAAGCGTCATGGATGCTGGCCGCGCGTCAGGTGCACATAAAGACCTAGTGCAGAAAGGGAAGCACCAGGAGAAAGGATTCAAAAACTGGTGAACGTCAGGAAAGAGGAAGCAGGCCCTGTGCAGCGAATTTCTCAGGACGGACGGGACCTGGACGGGGCCCCAGTTCGAGGGTCCTCGGGGGCGTCGGAGCCCACCGCGTGCGGAGCACACACGGGACGTGCAGGGTGCAGCCAGTGTGGGGCCCGCCGAGCTCCGAGCGCGGGCACCCGGGCGGAGGGCAGCGGGAAGGCCAGGGTTTCCTACGCACACCCGACAGGAGACGTGCTTCAGGAAGAGGGCAGGTCAAGCTGTGCAGGACAGGGAGGGAAGCGACAGGGGCGAGCAGAGCGGAAGCCTGAGGGGGCGCAGCCCGCTCAAAGACAGGCCACCCTGAGCATCAACAAAATAACGACGTTCATGGGCGATAAGATAATGAATGGAGAATCCATGATTCTCTAATTAGACGAAAAAGGCAGGGAAGAAGGGGGAGAGAAAGCTCTTCTGTTCAGAAGAATCCCAGCTAATACACACAGGAGAAATGACAGACGCCAAACAATATTCTTTTGCACATGACAATGCCTCCATTTAACACATCCATCAAGACCACTCAGGAAGACAGAATCCAGAAACCGCTTAATCTAGGCGGCAGCAGTTACTTGGGTGTATGCTGTATTCTTTCAACACTCTACACATCTGAAGTTCACTATACACTTGAAAGGAAGCAATACTTCCCTCTGGGTTCCGGGTGAATTAACAAAATGCCCCATACGTACACTCCCAAGTTTAGTCTTCCCTCCTGCTCACCTTTGCTTCTGCTCTTGCTTTATTTTCATCTGTCTGATTCACAGTAGCTTCTGGCAAAGCCACTGTTTTTTCTTTGAACAGATCTCCTTCTTCATCGTCAAAGATACTGGTAGCGGATTTGACTTTGTCTTTAGAAAGAGACCACAGCATAAAGTTACACAAAGGTCAAAAATCCCACCACAGAATTCGAAGATGAAAATTTCTTCTCTCTCAAAGAATAAACAGAACAAGCATGTTATTGCTCGATTAGTTATAAAAGAAATACTAAGTGGACTAGCTGCAATTTTTCAAAGAGCGTAAGAGCTGCTCCGATGAAACACACAGGACAGACAGCTTAACTATCGGGCTTACATCCTTCTCCAAGCAGCGGCACATGCTTTGAGGAGTCTGGACTGGCATAAAAGGTAGAAAGAGACCTACAGAAAGATCATTTACAAGTCAACCGCTCTAGGAATCCAAGAAGTGAGGGTTGCCTTCTGCTACCCAGGTTCAATGCTTGGGCAGAAAACTAAGATCCCACCAGCTGCATAGCCAAGGAAAAAAAAAGGCCAGGGACTTCCCTGGAGAGCTAGGGGTAAAGAATTCTCCTACCAATGCAGGGGACAGAGGTTCTGCCTCTGGTCTGGGAAGACCCCCCACGCTTCAGGACAGCCGAGCCTGCGCGCCACGGCTGCGGAGCCGAGCCTGCGCGCCACAGGAGAGGCCGCCCACTGAGAAGCCCCGGCGCTCTCCCCGAGAGAAGGCCCATGAGCAGCAGGGAAGACCCAGCACAGCCGGACACAAGCAGCTTCTAAAAGCACCGGACTACACAGAGCCGGACGATGGCACATCCCCCCAATTCCACCTGCGCACCCAAACGGGAAGGCCAGCAGGAACGGTTCGATGCACATACCTCTAATTTCCACAAAAGATACAGTAACATGTTAACTCTAGCAATTCACAAACGTGGCTCTAAATAACATCATTTTTTCAAAAATTTTATGATTTGCAATTTTCCTTCCATGTTCCTAGGGTGTAATATCTTCCCGTGTCAACACAGATAAACTTCAATTTTTTTCACAGCTTCACAAAATTCCACTGAATGGAAGGACCCTAGCTTACCCTACAGGTGACTGTTTGGGTGGTTTTCAGCCTTTCACAACCACAAGCACTGCGTCACTGAATGAGGTGTGAGGTGTGTGTCCCTGAAATAAGGACACTGGTTCCTGAATGTCCCAGGAGAGCGGCAGGTCCAGCAGAGTGGCGCCCGCGCACCTGCGACTCCAGATCAGCTAATGAGAGCAATGAGGCCCCTTCCAAGCCACGAGAAGCGGCACACCCCTTACTCATTGTCGTTTCCGTCAGCCTAGATGTGAGCACATTCCGTGTCCAGTCTGCACCCTTTCTAAAAGCAGGCCGTTATCTCCCTTGCATTTCTGCTGCTATCCTTACTTTCACACTCATTGCTGGAAAATAAGCTGAAGTCAAAGAGCCTGCTTCTCGATGCTTCCTGGTCCACAGTCCTTAGGAGAGCGAGCTCTTGGCTCAGGTCGCTGGAAGCTGTGTGCACCTCAGCGGTCCACCTTTCTCTTCCGGAAAACAAACCAGCGAACCAAATCCTCTGCTACTCCAAGCGCAGCAAACGGACCAGTGATCTCTGCCCACCAGGGCGCCTGTTAGAAACGGAGACTCAAGGGCCCCACCCTAAATCCGCTGAACTGGCATCTGCATTTTTACCACAGTCCTGGGAGAGCCGTCTGCTCATTAAGTAACAACCGATTCAGAGACGTGACTTCAGGAACGAATGGCTGAAATTTGAGGGGTGAAGAAAGGACAGTGCCAGAGTGGTCAAGGGGCTGGAAACTCCATCTCAGACGAGAAAAGCCAAGGTCACCTGGGCTTACTGGAACTGAACGCCTAGCCGAGGCGCTCTGTCCACATACGGTTTACTAAGGACGCCAGAAGAAAGCACAATTAAAACTCTCTTGGTAACTGAGAAGGTCGAAACTAGAATCCTGATCAGCTATTAGAGGGGAGCAGATTTTTCTCCCTATGAGGCAGATAATCCCAGTAATTGGTTTCTAAAGAAGAAAAGATTGGTCCATAAAATAGAGACTGCCAAGGCCCCATAACCAAATAGAGATGAGACACCTCTGACAGGAATGCTTGAGGAGGGATTTAGCTTGTACGAG
Organism: Redunca redunca; assembly: GCA_006410935.1. Taxonomy (NCBI): domain Eukaryota; kingdom Metazoa; phylum Chordata; class Mammalia; order Artiodactyla; family Bovidae; genus Redunca; species Redunca redunca. Next base: position 429,883 of record SJYQ01096399.1, on the reverse strand, counting down.
ATGAGGAACCAAGGGACTTCATGCCTTTTAGGTCGACGTTCTTTATCCAGCTACATTCCCTGAGACAGAGGCTGGAGCAGTACCTGTCTTGGGAGGTTTGCTACGGGATGCCGCGAAAAAGTCGTCGTCGTCGTCGTCGTCGTCATCAAAGAGGCCGGCAGGTGCTGGGACGTGCGCGCTTCTCCCTGGAGGGGGCCGCTCGTGCTTCCGGGGCTCCTGCAGTGCGGGGGCAGAGGCGCCCCCAAACACGCCAGTGTCCCCTGGGGGTGGAAGGACAGGACAGAGCAGCTGTGAGCCGCTGTGGGTGGGCTTCCTGATGCGCAGGAAGAAAAAGAAACAGCACCACCACCAGAACTCGGAGTTTCAGCTCATCCACAAGCACGTTAACAGGACCCAGCAGCGTGCATCCTTTACCGACACAGAATGTCCCACAGGGCAAACCAACTATCACCCAGGCTGGGAAACCCAAGGCCGCTGGTTCCTAAGGGAATACGAGCTATCACAGGTAAGCGAGCTCTCCGCGGACGCCCTCGGGAGTTCTTCCTATTCTCCTCCCCAGTCAGCTCTTTGAAGAGGACAGTACTAAAAATCACAAAACAACACTATATAGTTCTCAAAAACAAACTCTGAGTTACGATACCTAAAAATACAGAAATAGCTCCTGCCGGGATTTTCTTCCCAGGTTTAGAAGATGAAGATGCTAAAATGAGAAACAAAGAGATAACATTTCAACAAAGAGAGCAACTTTCCTTGCTAAATGCACCTTCCCGAAACATGTACAACATAACACAAAGCTAACAGGAGACATTCACAAACTAATTTTTCCTCGAAGAGCCATTTACAAATCCCTTAGTGTTATCTTCTCTACCGACGCCACAACTTTTCTCTTGGTGTTAAACCAATCTAGGCCGTGACTGCCACGGAAGGTCACAGACTCCGGGCAGACAGTCGCAGTGGGGCCGGCCGCCGAGGCCAGGAAGGAAGACGCAGAGCACAGATCGGGGGGCGGGAGCAGAGCAAGCAGGGCTCAACAGTCCTGCTCCGTCCGTCCCGTTTAACGAGAACATGCAAGCAAAAATTGAACAGCCAAGCCTCTGAGACATTAGTGCTGAAACAAAGACAGTAACGGAGAGCAGGAAAGCAGGCAAGTCACAGACGCCAAAAAGTGGAGAGTGGGGCCCTCGAGACAGTCAGGGCAGCCAGCGTCACAGCAGCCCAAAATCTGATGGCTTCTGGCCTGGGAGACCAAGCCACTTAAAATAACTCATTCCCAATTCTCAAGACTGTCACAGACCTAACGGAATACAATTTTTAAGTTTTTCAATAGCATATGTGTGCTTCTTAAAAATGTCACAAATTATTCTAATGTACACTGGGCTAAGGAATTACTGATCTCCAGTGTAGATGCAGAATTTTAGAAATGTTTCTTTGAACTGAACTTGATTAAATTAAGATATCCGCAACACTGCCAGAGTGCTTTCCCGGGCTGACGTTTTCTGCTTTCGCTATGAAAGAGACCAATTGTGATACGGGTTTACAAATGGTACTTTTTTGTTTTTGCAAGACACGAATTAGCGCAAATGAACTGCTTTAACTAGATGAAGGCGAACATACAGCTTCCTGCCTAAAAGAGACACAAAGTTTCAGGAAACTTCAGGGGCTCCATCTCCTGAGGGGAGGAACCAGTTCCGGAAATCTGTAACGAAGCAGCAGTCAGCCTCGATCCACGCTCACCTTCATCAACAGGGGTTCGAGCTCCCCGATCCCTAGGGGCTTCTGTGAAGAGGTCACTCTGCTTATAATAAATTAAACAACAGTTCAAAACAGCACAGGAAAATAAGAGTTGTATTTCAAGATTTCTAAAGAAAAGTGTCTTATAAAGTTTAAAAAACACACATCTACTGTTCTGCCAGAAAATCAGTTCCAAAGTGAAGACTATGATGAAATCAGACCCCAAAACAGTTTAGGTCTTATTGTTATTACTCAGCCGCTAAGTCATGTCCAGTTCTTTGTGACCACATGGACTGGAGCCCCTCCAGGACCCTCTGTCCGTGGGATTTTCCAGGCAAAGATACTGCAGTGGGTTGCCATTTCCTTCTCCAGGGTTTCTTCCTGGACCAGGAATCAAACCCACATCTCCTGCATTGGCAGGCAGATTCTTTACCACCGGGCCATCACGGAAGCCCAATTTAGTCTACCGAGAAATCAAATACAAACATGGAAGATAAAAGACAACGTTAAGAAACAACCACTTAAGCAAGGAAATGTAAATTTTTCACTGCTAACACTCTCACATCCTCTCCCTACTTAACAAAGGCATCAAGATACAGTATTTCCTCACTTTGTGATCCTTAGTTCAAAATCTCCTAAAATATGAAAGCAGAAGCAACTTCCAACTAAGAAGCCATTGTTTCCTTACTGAAGGAACTGAAGGTTGTTTCTTCCTTGCAAACCCATGACACAGCTATGGAGAGCTTCACTGATCACCATGGACTCACCTCCTCATCCTCATCATCAAAAAGGCCCTTCCCTCCACTGAACAGGCCACCTCTGGAACCAAACGGCGAGAAGTCTTCATCTGTCAGCTTCGGGGGTGCGAATAAGTTATCTTCTTCATCTAGCAAACAGAAGGGAATGCTTTGCATGGAGAATTAACGATGGGTTTGGAACTCCGATTCTGGGGATCAACATTACGATACCTCCAAAACGGGCAGGGGGTTTATCTAACCATATGTAACAAGCACTATTTGAATGCTGGTGGTCTGAGGGCCTTCAGACAAAATCCCATCGAATCCCTTAAAAGGTTCTTCGGGTCCCCACTCTCAGTCTGCTACACGTCTGGAGCAGAGTGAGCTCTACAGGCAATCCCTTCCATCACACTTCTTCTGAAGCAAGCAGATGCTTCACTTGCCGTCAAGACCTATCCCACCAGAATTTGGGCAACAGAAGGGTCGCCTCAGGAGAGATCAGACTGGCACAGCCCCAAGCGGGAATACAACGGACATGACTGCTGAGCGTGGAAGGGCCTGATACAATATTCCTTCCTGAAAACAAATGCTAGCAACCCCTAGTTTATGAACGTCTAGAAAGACAGCTAACGGTCCCTGTAAAATCCAGTGTGTCAAACCTTTAAAGCATTTTTAACCCACACTCACTTCTCCCCACACCCCCAAAAGCATGCTCTTAAATCCTTTCTAAAAGTGAACGGAGACAGACCTCATTTGTCAGCTTTTAAAGAGGCATTTTAATGAATTACGGAAATGATATTCCCCTTCCTGAGTCAAGAGCCTCTTAAAGAAGAGGATCGAGGGGAAAGGCTTACCATCTGAGGGAGTTTTCCTTTCCTTCTTCTCTTTCAACGTCTTCTGAGGTTTTGCTTCCCCTGGGGATAAGGCTTGAAGAATATTTCACAGTTTAATAACACTCAGTCTATTCTTAATATTTATCTACTGAACCTTCATGCACATCCGCCACCCTCACAACTCCTAAGATGAGAGCAGGACATTCAACTTTGTGTCTCTGCTGCACCTGAGCACCTACTCAGCGCCCTACCCAGAGCACCCACGCAGCACCCTGCCCAGAGAGGCCACTCAGGAGCGCCTTTTTAAGGCAGAAGGCTCCAGCTATCACAGCAGGTCCCGCGCATACCAGGACTGCACTTGCTGAAAGATTTCTTCTGATATCTTTCCACTCTGTTAAACCACTAGGAAATACTGTATGCTACATTTTTATTTAGTCAAAATAAAATACAAGAGTAAATATTAAGCCAGGGATTTTTAATCCGGGGCCGATTAATCCGGGTTCTCTGCGTTATTCATTAATCCCCTGGAACTTCACATAGAGATGTGTATATGTGCATTTTTCTTGGGGGAGGGGGCGGCCCAGTGTTTACTTATCAGAGAATCTATAAAGCAAACCTGATAAGAACTGCAATTTATGCTTCTTGTGCCTTAGTAATTAAACAAGGAAACCCACCCTCAGGGAAGCCCAGAGAGGGGTCCCGATGGCCCCACCGCCCTGTGGGTGCCTCTCAGAGGAGGCAACGTACTTGTGCGCTCCTCTTCCATCCGGCTCGAGGCCTCCCCTTTGATCCGAGCTGCCAGTTCATCAGCAAACGATGTAGGCCGGCTTCTTTTCTACAGCCAGGGAAGACCAAAAGAATCACTTTTTTGCAGTTTGTTGTGACTAACTAGTACGGTTTATTTTGGGACACCTGACAAAACTACGCACGCAACGGCAAAGAAATTGATCCAATGAAAAGATGTGTTTAACTGAAGAAATGTAAACATATGCACCCCATAACAGATCACCTGAGAAAGGGGCCCCAGTGTTCCTTCAGAGGGAGATGCTCTTTATTGGCTTATTTTTTTTAAGTACTTAAACTTTAATAGTCAAAGATCTAGATAAGAAAAATACCACAAGGTCCTTGAGGGGAGGAGTGTTAGGACCTTGAAACTCTGAATGTGAATATACATTGAATGATCTAACTAGTGAAATCTTAATATTTGAAGAAGAAAGTGGCACCTGTTTGGCAGCTTGGGATACGCAACTATTATTTCCAAAAGTAAAAATGAATTACTGATCAAAGTGATGAAGTGAAAAATGCTATGATGCAAAATGAGACAGTTACAAATATAAATGACAATAAAGGAATGAACCCTAGGAATCATTTCTAAAACCTCGCCAGGTGATGCCAATTATAGCCTTTCTTACAGGTCTAGAATTCTCTTCAATGTCTTCAGCATCTTCCTCCTCCTTCTCAGAGTCAGCAAAAATGTCGCAACCATCATCCTCCTCCTCTTCATCACTCATCTGTGCAGCGTGCTAAGAGGATAAACCATCAGACTGTAAGTATCAGATACGGGCATCAAGCTGAAAAAGACACTACCACTCAGCCTTCAGACTTCTCCTTCAGAGTGGAAAACAGATAACTCGCCAAAAGTTCCGAAGCAGTGAATGTGCAAGAGCAAATCATACACAAGATTTACTTTCAGTGCAAGAGCGAAAAATGAAACACTAAAGACGTCCACCACTAGAGAAATGAATAAACTAAGTAAGTATACTATTATCTTAATAAAAATACTAACAGTCAAGAAGAATAAGCTGTAACAACTGGAGGGACATCCGAGGCTGTCCAAGAGACAGAACAGTGAGCGATAAATCCAGAATGAACTCACCACCCTCTGACCCACAGCACTGCTACAGACACGGACATGTTTCTAAAAGCAAAGGACAACACGTGGAAATATGTGCTTTCAGGTACACCTGTTATCTCTGAGAGTGTAAAGATATGAAGAATAATTCGCTCAAACTTAATCTTATGTGTTAAGTTCTAATTTTTACAAAGGTAGCCACTGTATGTAGAAACTGTTTAGTTTTTTAAAATTTTTAACATTTAAATCAATAAACTGTGCCAATCACTATGCTTAGAGCACTTTTTCAATTTAATCCTCTGAACACTGAGNTAGAGCACTTTTTCAACTAATTTAATCCTCTGAACACTGAGGTGAGCAATGGCACACAAGTCTATTTTTAACAATATAAATAGTTCCACCAGTGCTTTTAAATCACATTATATTATTTGAAAAACTGTCTGAATTTATCAATCTTAATAGTAAATGCCATAGAAATACATACACTCTCCAGAAGGACTGATTACTAAAATCATAAAGACAAGCCACATTTGTGAAACACAACAGTGAAAAATAAAAGGAACAATCAAAAAGTGCTACATCCTTCATCTGATACTTGGAAACTTTTGTGGGAAATTTTTTCTCAATTAGGAAAGTGAAAGACAAGCTGGAATCATCTCAATATACTGCTGAACATACACTACGGCAGCAAATCCATACATAATTCCAGTGCTGATGAGATTCTGGGAAAGTCATTATGTGCCATCTGTTACTCTGGAACGTCTATTAAAAGTAGTATCAGGTAGTGTTAGATCACCTAATTCCTAAGGAAAGAGGTCAGAGGCAAAGGGCTTTTTATGAATGAAAACTCTGACTGCAGTATTGTGGCAAAAGTAAGAATCTTAACTATTTCCCATACACATTCAGAGACCACAACAGTACCATACATGTATGTTAAACAAACACGTAAGTTTACAAAGCAAATTACAAAGACTATTTAAAACGACAAATCCTTGCGATGAGTTAATATAAAATAACAATAAACTATGCATGTTAATGAAAAGAACATGTCCTTAGAAGGATACATAAAAATTAAGGCAGCAGTGCTAAGACCGTAGGATGATAAGATTTCCATTTCTTGAGTGTTCCTTAGCCTTGCTGCAAGATTATCTTAAATTTTAAAAAAGGAAAGGTGAATTCATATGAAAACTTCAATGTGGGTAACTGAGCTGTGTTTTAGAGGCTGTTTCTCAGTTGCTTTTGTTTTTTTACTTCTTTGTTGTCCAAGAAAAATGAAGAAAATATAAAGTAAAATTGAGGAAAAATAAACAAGGAAGTAGTCAGCCTAAAAACATTAAAATTTGAAGGAAACATGAATAAATCCTTACTTCCCCGTAAGCCATTCAAAATTAATTTTAATAGAGACTTATTATACATGCTGTGCTTAAACTAAAATTTAAAAGTCACTTCAATACACGCAGCTTACCCGGTTTTGATCATTGTCACTATGATTGGCAAAATCTTCGTCTGACTCCTTTTTGGGGGGAAAAGAAAGGCTTTGTTAACACTGGCTCTACTTGGAAGTACAGAAACGATGCTGTGTCTAAGTCTCTGGGGCGGCCACCACCGACTGGTCTCTGAACTGACTACTGACCACCTGAAGCACAAGGTGCAGACGAGGTGGAGAGTTGGCAATGTCACCAAGGGCTAAGCCAGCTACAGGTCATCTTCTCTTAAACCTCTGACAATTCACTCATATCAATCTGCCCCATCGCTTCTAACCTCTGGATTAAGAGTTGCAAATGTAATCGACTAAATTATCAAAAGCTAGCTTGCACCGGTTTGCTCTATTTTCCTTCTAAGTAAAACCATCACTTGATCAGGCCCAAGAAGGGAACATAACTATTTAATACAAGCCATTAAGTAAAGAGTTGCTTCGCGGCTAATGACAATCAGTGAAAGCAAGGCTGTTTTTAACAAGTTCATTTCCTCCCATCAGGTGTTTTGAGGGGAGGGCTGGAGGCAGGAGGAAAGGAAACCGACTGTGCAAACAGAGGAGGAGGAGCGGGGAGGAGCACGCTCAAGACTGTGGCCTTTTAGAAAGCAACATTCGGAACGATCCTCCAGAGAGTTTCTACCCTTTGCAGTAACAAATGTTCCATTTAAAGGAACAACGCCAGATATAACCAGGTTCAAAGCCAAGGCCCGCAGACTCTGAGGCCTTAGAGAAGAGGGAGTCAGACCAGGCTCTTGGGGTGGGAAGATGCCAGAGGGAGCAGGCAAGCCAACGTTTAAGTGGGCGCTTCCAGCAAGCTTCTGGTCCAGAAGGTTTCAGAGTAAAGAACGTTTTAAATATGGACTTTTCTCCTAGAACTACTCAAAGATAGAACTTACTCAAAGACTATCTCAGGCAGAGATTCCACCCAACTATCTACGTTGTCCCCCTCGAAATACACTGGTAAGAAGAGGATTTGGTGGGGTGGTGGGAGGGAGGGCAATGGCACAGGTGATGTAAAGGGTTAAAGCGGTTTCCTTTGGTTTTGTACACAAGAAAAAAAGGAACTTCCCATCCCAAGGAAAAGACCTGCGAACATGGCTTCTATTGCTATTAAGAGATTGTTGTAAACAAATTGCTAATCCACGAATATGTTACTGAGCCTGCTAAATGCACGCTAAGTTTCCTGCCCACTGTGGCCTGGACACACCGGCAAGCCCTTACCTCTTCTTCGTTCTCTTCTTCACTGTCTGCAATACTCCCACGATCACTGCCTACTGAACCTTCTGGTTAGAAGAAAGATAAAGGTTATAGCCAATATTCATAAGGAAACATTCTTAATTTCTTCTCAAGATCACAAGCCACCATACATCAACATCAAAAGATTTTGATAAAACCATCCATACTCATTCATTGGCATTAAAAGTATCTTCACTATAGTGAGGAATGGAATATTTACATAGGCTCCAAGTATTTCCCCACAGGATATTTATTAGTTACATAGAAATATATTAGTTACGAAGAAAAAACCTGGCTTATACTCTCTGAAGATGTCAAGGTTGTGAAAAGCAAAAAAAAAGGCTGAGAAATGGTATCAAACTAAAAGACTAGAGAGATTTGACAACTAAACGCAGTGAGTAGACTGGATTTTGAACCAGAGAAGAGAGACTGTAAAAAACATTACTGGGACAACTGGAAAAATCTGAGTATGACTGAGGATTAGCCAGTGTTAAATCCAGTAAAATTTCCTAACTCTGGTAACTACACTTTTTGCTACTGTTGTTGGAGACCTGTCAATTGGTGACTTTATTTCATGTAAAAGTTACCATGGGAAGTCAAGTATATTTGATTGGTATATTCTTGCCAAGCCTCACAGGACTCAACCACTTGGATTAATTTTTTCTATTAACAAGCAGGATACAAAAATTAAAAGTCTCACATCAGAGCCCAGTACACACATCCAACCCAGATGACAGACGGGCAAATGCATCTGCAGAGTGTGCAACCAAATGAGAGCCAGTTCTTATCCTCAGAAAATACACAAAGAAACACAGCTGTCCCTCAAGGCATCGGCTCCAGGACCCCTTTCCCCAACAGACACACACACAGACACCAAGATGCGTAGTGTCCACGTATACCCACATCCTTCTCCTGTACTCAGCCTTGACTCGTCTCCAGATTACTTATAACACCGAATACAATCCAAGTGCTACGTAAATAGTTGCCTGTGCAGCGTGGCAACTATTTGCTTTGGGGACTTTCTGTAATTTTTTATTCCCAAATATTTTCTATCCAGGCTGGTTGAACACACAGATGCAAAACCCATGGAGATGAACTGCCAACCATATACATGAGTCAGGCGGCCTGAGGTCTCCTCAGCAGGCTCAGGAGAAAGTAATGCTATATGGAGACAGAGAATGACACACAAATATGGTGACAGTCACACACGGTGACCTGGGTAAACGGCATGTGAGAGTTCCCTCTCCTAGTCTGGTAACTTTAAGACTTTAAAGTGAAGTTTGAAATTATTTTTAAATAAAAAGTTAAGCTATAAATGTTAAAAGCAACAAAAATATGTAGTGCACAAGTGTACCTTCACTAGAAAGCTCTCCAAGACCCACGTCTTCCTGCTCCATGAACAGCTTTGACCCAATTAAGTAAGGTAAAGGGCGGTCAATGTAGAGGTCCTGCAAACGATGAAAGGGAATAAGCAGGTAAATGTTTAAGTTGAAAATAAAATCAGGTATTCCATTTGACATCCTCTTCCATCTGACTACCCCACAAAAGTTACATAATGAAACAGAATAAGAAACACAGCAGGATTTTTTTTTAATCACTGATTTTAAAAAAGGTAAATCCTAGGTAGAGACAGAAAAGTAAAGCTGATTCATAGAGACTTCCCCTTCTCAAGTGCCTGATAATTAACAAAAATGGCAAAGGCTTGTAAAAAGTTCACCAGCAGTAAGTGAACAAAGAAAGAGGCACAACTTCATAGCAACATGCCCCGGAGGAGGAGGACCGAGGAAAGAACCTGGAAATCCTGACAAGCTTTCATGATGGTGACATACCTGCCTCCCCTGAAAAGCAACCTGGTGAGCGAAAATCAACCCGCCAACGACCCTTGCGAATGAAGTCCTAATTTGGAGAAGCACACGGAGGAAATAACACGAATAGCTAGTGGGTAGTGGGGCGTGTGGGCAAACGGCAGAAGGCACAGAGGAAGGGGAAGGAGAAGGAGAAGGCCGCCTCCACGCTGCCTCGGGGCAGAGGCCGCGGCAGACACAAAGCGCGGGCTAGACGGGAAGAAACAGGCGCACCGGCGAGTGTCAGCTATCCACAGGGCCGGTATCCACAGTCCACACAACTAACGAAAGGGATGTTTCCAACAGACTGACAGGAACCCATCCAGGAGAGGGAGGAAAAAAAAAAATAACAACACCCCCGAGAGGCTCACGCGGCAGAATTCAGAGAAGTGAAGCCGGTAAAAAAAAAATATCAGAAGATCAAACAACAGAAGAGGACGAAGCGGCCTGTCTACAGGCGCGCGTTAGAGATCCTTCCACTTCAGCCCATCGCCAACATCAAAAAGTCAGAGCCAAGAGGCACTCCACCCTGGAGGCACGGTCCTTTGGCTTTAACAACTCTTCCCCATAAGAAAGGCCCTGGGGACAGAAGAGAACAGCTCTGCCCTTGGAAAATGACAGAAAGTTTGGGAAGGTCAATGTAAAGGTCAAAGACACAGCAAAACTAACTCAGGAGCGAAATCAGATGCTGACTGGGCTGGCTGCTCACGGACTCAGAAGGCTTGCTCCATGTCCTTCCATAACAGAAACACTGGCGAGGCTTGCAAGGAGGAAACGTGGCCCGGCAGCACACCTCCCAAGGTCTCCTGTGGGTCAGGCACGCAGTCGTGTCCAGTTCACCGCAACCCCATGGACTGTGGCCCACCAGGTCTGTCCATGCATTCTCCAGGCAAGAAGACTGGGTGGGTGGCCATGCCCTTCTCCAGGGGCTCTTCCCGACCCGGGGACTGAAGCCCGGTCTCCTGCACGGCAGGCGGATTCTTTACTGCGGGAGCGCCCAGCGAGGCCCTGGCTTCTAAACCCCTACAGCGAAAAGCACGCCGAACGCGCGTCAGGGTAAAGGACCAGCCCCAGCCCGGCAGGCTCAGCTCAAACTGGAAGAGAAACGTGCAGTGAACACATGATTACGAGAGGCTGCTTTTGCTTCAATTCACAACGCACCATGTGTCACAAGGACTCTCAAAAGCAGTAAGGCAACCTCTTGCGTTCACTCCTGAGCCAACCTGAGAGAAAGCAGAGAAGCCAAGAGCACCTGCTGGGCCAATGACCTCTTCATGGACACTCACAGCAGTTTCACTCATATTGGCCGAGACCTGGAACAACCCACGTGTCTCTTAACACTTCTGAGGTCCCTCTTTGTGCAAGCTACAGAATGTCAGTTTCCCAACAAACCCTGCCTCTCAGGAGCCTCCTCATCCTTCGAAACCCATTCAAATCTCACCTTCACGCTAATTTCTCCAGCCAGAAGTCAAAACATCTATGGTGGAGGCTCTTGTGCCTGCCTCCTTTCTCTGACCATCTGGCATGGTTACGACACGCATCTTGAGAGCAGGAATGAAGCCTGCACCTCCGGACTCCCCCCGCTGGGCACGCGAGAACCTAGTGAGTACGCGAGCGACGCCGCGGCGCAGCAACCCTCTGACTGACGGGGTTAACACGAGCGCGCTAAGTGACAGCCTCACCTCTTAGAAGTGAAGGCCACATCCTAACAATTCTGCACGCAAGTGAAGGGCCCAAATCACAACCGGTGTACCAGTAAATATTACAGCTGCGTGTCCTCACCTTTGGCTCGAGGATCAGTTCCATCCGCTCATTAGCATCATCTTCTTCAGAGTCTGAGTTTCCTGCTTTGATGTCTAGCTGCTCAAACGCACTGTCCAACACCTGTAGGCCGTAGCTCACGGCCTCCTGGACTTTAGGGATCAGGTCCACTTCTTTCTGTTCCCGGGTCTTTTCCTAGGAAAAAGTAACTTTTAGTAAGATCTCCAGTATATTGATACCACCCTAATAGCACACTGGGAATGTTCACTGAAGCCTAGACTCAGGCTCAAAAACAAACAAAGTCAGAAAAACTTAATTAGAAATGTTGTTCTTAATCATTTACAATGTTAAACCATTAAAAATGTTGAAAGTCAAAGATTTTCTTGAATGCCTCATCTCAGACTTTGGAGTGTTAAGTCCCAAATCTGTCTACGCATCGAGCACGCACCAAACTACAGAAGGTTCTGGAGCTCCAGGTTCATCATTTACAAAAACAAAAGCACGATGGCGTGATGGTGCAGCCTCTATAGACTATGTAACAGCGCCCTGAAACAGTGAGCGGCGCATCAGAAGACATCGAGGGGCACTTTCCCTCCTGCTTCTGAAGGCGCGAGGGCCCGGGGTTAGCTTGCCGTGACTGTCCCCACTCACCCTGGTTAATGGTCCTCAGGACAATTCCAGAGGTTAAGGCTTAGAAGAAAATACTCCAGGCAGAGACGTTCTTTTCAATTACAGTTAAAAAAAATAACTGGACAATTACATTTTATAAACTTGTTTCAAACCGAGAGAGAGTTGGCTTCATCTCTAATCTATCCTGTACATTCCCCTAGAACCATGGCCCCCACCTCAACAAAACTTTGTACACACCACCACCCCGCTGAAAATGTTCCACCCATCCCCAGTTCCTGTAACAGCAGCTCTCACACACTCAACTGTGTCATCAGTTGTAGGAAGTATTGCAGAATATATTTAGTGTCATTTCCTCACCTCACAAATATTCTGCAAGTTGACATATAATTATAGAAACAAACCAAACACACAGTTTTCCCCTTTGTTTTGTTTTTCTGGCACACCGTGTGGCGTGTGGGATCTTAGCTGCCCAACCAGTGACCAAACCTGTGTCCCCTACATTGGGACAGTGGCATCTTAAGCACTGGACGCTGGGAAGTCCCCACACTGCTGCTTTGAAAGCCGAAAGGGCAAACCTGAGGAGTGTTTTATACTTCTACGTCAAGTGCAGAAGTCTTTCTAATTTACCTTTTTTGTTTTGGCTGCATCTTTTTTGCACCCTGCTAACATTGTACTAAGTGTGCAAAAACGTGCTTGTGGATTTTTTAAAGGTAATTCACTAAATAGCTATCACTTTAAATTGAACTTTGACTTGGTATAAGCAGGTATCACTACACTTAAAACAGTTTAGCAAATCTATTAAAAATAAAATTTTTTAAATAAATTTTTAAAGGCTAGGAACAGGCAAAACTGTAACTGGTTTCTAGTACCCTTTCTTGGTCTAACATGTTCATATGTTACAAGCATATGGCTTTCTTCTCACTCTCACTTTTAAAGCTGGCAGCAGTGAGAGCAGAGCAGTCACGGAGGACAGGGGCACAGAGTCTCCAAAGAGCTCACCGCCTACTGCCCAGTACGGCCTGTTGCTTTTCTAATAACCCTCAAAGTAAAAAAGGTTTTCACATTTTTAAAGAAGGAAGGAGAAGGGATAGGAGAGGAGGAAAAGAAGAAAAAGAAGTAAAGGGTAGAGATCGATGCAGCCAGCAAACAAAATATTTCTTACCTGGTCCTTTACAGAAAATCTCTACACACCTCTGCTCTACTCTCAAGCCAAAAATCAGGAACTTAATCTATCCATTTCTTAATACAATAAATTTCAGAACAAACAAGTTCAACTGTTGAGCTGTCAAAACCAGCTTCTCCCATTTCTCCCAAAGTCCATCTCCCTGCCCCCCTCTCCCTCCAGCAGCCGTAACATAAATCGCTACTTTTCTTCTCTAAAGGAGCCCAAGAGCAGAGTGATTGAAAGCAAGTACCTGTTCTGGTTTTTCTGCCTCAGTCTTGAGCACCGGCTCCTCCACCTCCTCATCATATACACGCTAAACATGGAAGCAAAGTTCAGCTTTCAGTCAAAAACAGCATTTGGAATCAATCACGATGTAAGCGTTCAATATACAATTTAAAAAAGACAAAGACAAGAAGAAATGATTATTCAAGAAATGGCTGAGGCCAAAGCAGAGAAGAGTAGACAACTTTCCCAAAATTAAGTTTAAAGAAAAGACACAAAAGACTAGGAAACATTGCGGGGGGGGCGGGACTTTCAATCTCATGGTTGACCACAGTCCCAAAATTAATAAGAAACCAGAGTTTTCCTGTTCAACCTAACACAGTGCTGACACAGGCCCTCAAACATGAGGCCCTGAGCGCATCAAGCGGTGAAACTTACCCACCAGGTGTAAGAGCTTTTACATTTTATACAGTAGAAGCCATGAAGGTAAGTTATTTTTATCCTGTTGCTTAAAATGGTTGACACATTTTTATTATCTCATTTATAAGAAAACAGAGGCCAAGCCCACCACTGATTTTCCAGAAGACCAGTCATGAGATTCACCCACACAGCCTGGGCAGGTGGCTTCCCTTTTCCAATACAGAGCCATCATTCTGGCAACTCATTGTGATTTTTTTAACTATTTATCGTTGCTTAAACTCCCAAAGTGAAACATTCTCATTGCAAATAGTGCAGCGATGAAAAGTGTTCTAGAATTAGATGCTAGCAGTGGTCACAAACCTTTAAGACACACGAGCACCCACCGCCTTCTACACTTTTAAAAGGGCATACTTTATGGTATGCAAACTCCATGTCAATTAAAATTAAAATATCAATATAAAGACAGTTGCAGAAGAGATCTATTCAAAAATAATTCCATCCCTGCCTCCAACCTCATCCTCAGAGTAACTAAGCTAAGTTTGGTGGGTGTTCCTCTCTGTTTCCCAAGGCTCTTACACAAATTTATACAGACATATGCACACATCCAGAGCTTTCTGCCCTTCCAGCTTTGAAACAAAACTGCATTCATATGACACATATCCTTCTGCCCCACGTTTTCACTTGGTATTCTCATAAACCACTTTCTAGGTCAATGCATATAGATTTGACTCAACTGTTTTTATATCTACATAATAGTTTATGGTATGAAGTTGACTATAGTTAGTTCAAGAATTCTCTATTAGAGAACATTAAGGACATTTCCAGTTTTTGCTAGTGCAAACCAGCTACTGTAAATATATAATAAATTCTCAGGCCATGGATCATTTATTTCTACAGGCTTCTCAAAAACAGGACTGCCAAAAGCCAGAGGACGAAACTCTGGTTCACTCTTACGAGCTTCTTCTAGGTCCCTCTGGAGCAGCTCTTGCTGCCGTCACAGCACATCCCGGTGCCCACTCCCCGACCTTCGCCAGCAGTGGAGCAGGGCCGCCCATCTTGTCAAAATAACTCTCAATCTGATTAGACAACGTTATTTTCAAATGTTCATATCTTCTAACCCAAGATCAGTCTGATTAAATGGTGTCATTTTTAAACGTTCACATCTTCTAACCCAAGAATTCTACTTCTTGAAATTTAATTCCAAGAAAAATAAATACACGCAGTAAGACGCTCATGGCATCAGATTTACATTCAAAATCACAAACATCAAATCTGTAACTCTCTGCAATTCCAATCAAAATACTAGTAGAATTTTCTGGGGAAATTAGCAAGATAATCCTCAAATTCACAAAAGTAAAAAAGCCAAGGATAACCATAAAAATTATGACTAAAGAGCAGTCACAGAGATCTGTCCTATTAAGATTTATTAGAAATCTCTGGTATTTAAGATTGTGAGACTTACTACAGCGGATAAAGACAATAAAAGACAGAGGTAAGAGACAGACTCACAATTACATGTAAGCCTGTTTATATTCACAAGAACACACATTCATATACACGTCACTGAGGAAAAGAACTACGTAACAAAAGTTACCTATATGGGAAAGAAACAAATGAGATCCCTACCTCATATTACATACACATGTACCAGTATACACCCAAAGACGGTATATACTCTCCACATAAGAAGAGTAGAGAGACAGCAAAGCCAGCGAGCCCACACCCAAATTATTTACAGCTAAGGAAAAAAACATTAAAATCTGTTAACACGAGGTAGTGCACATTATTAGCATTTGTGGTTATTATCTGTTCTTTCCTAGGTACACAAAATATTTTATCTTAAAAAGTTCTGTATGGGGGATTGTTAAATAACAGTAGCCATAAAATGAAACAGAAACAGAAATTAAGTTCAGTAAATCTTACAGATGTGTTAAAATGCTTATAAAATAATATGCTAACATGAAGAAAAATGCAGGCTGCAAATACACGCATACAGAAAAGGTTAAAGTTATATACATGCATGAGATTAGAAAAAAAATGCCAGAATGTTCAGTGGCTGGTTAATTTGGGGTGGTAGAATTATAGTTGACGTCCATAGCTTAAATGTTTCCACATTTTAATACTTTCTATACATATCTCTCTCTCCTACTATGTGTCCATTATTCTCACAACAAAAAAGGAAAAAACTTAAAGTCCAACGTCTGCATGGGAATGAACCTGGAATATACATGTCAAAATGTTGAAAGGCTCTTCTTTAGTATCTGAAATTTCATATGCTACTTCTTTTTCCGTATTAAAAAAATAATAATAATTCTACAAAGACCAGAAATTAGGGGAGTAATTTTCAAAGGCATGAACAAAAAATGGCAAATAAATCTTAAAATTGAGACTTGAAGACCAGACAGCTGCCCGGGTCACTTCAGACTTTAAACAGCAACACCATTCAACTGAAAAGACTGAGCTTATCAATACCCTCCTTTTTCTCCTGCCTGTCACTAAAAACACCCCACAAGACATCAGCAGCCTTCAGAGAGCCAAGCAGGACATCTAAGACACCAACCAGCAAGCACACAAAGCCCGAGGGACCTTTCAAGGGTGCCCAGGACCATGGATCCGAAGTGCTCAGTACCCAAGCAGGTGAGCGACGCTACCTCACTTCACCCTTCAGACTGAACTCACAGCTTCACGGGTTGCTTGACCATTTTAAAATCAGGTAGCCATTCACCGAACTGTCAAATATCTTTGATACTTCTACTTGAAGAATCTTCTCCTCATTCGGGGAAAGAGGTGAAGGTGAGGAATTAAGAGAAAAATCTGACCAGCGGCTGAGATTTCTTACCACATTATACACAGCCGTGGTCCTCTTTACTTCTATGATCTCTCATTAATTCATTCAAATATTCACTGAGTCTGTATAGATCAGGCTCACGCTGAACCCAAAGAACGTAACACTTAGTAAAAATGTGGGGCTTGATTTAGTAGAGAAGTTCAACACATCAAACCATATCGACAGATGCAGAATTACAATCATAGGAAGTGGTATGAAAGAAGTCATTAATTAGGTCACTCAGTGTTTCAGGACAAAATCCCTACAGGAACAGATTAATGAAGCTGCAAGCACTGTATTCCCTGCTGACGACGCACTGATGCACGGCCACTGTTAATCAGCATCTCTCCTCCTTCAGAGTCCCCTCCTGAGCCTTTACTAAAGGTACTAATTCTTCTTGCCCTAAAAGTCCTGATTGCTCTTCAGTTTCACTAACTCTATAATGCAGTTCGCAATCTACTAGCTGTCTCTGAGGTCCGTTATTAAAACCCAAAAACCTATTACTTTGTGTATCTTTCCAATAAACTACCATGAAACCAAATGGCACCATCATTTAAGACAGAATTGTAATACATGAGTCCTGATGTCAGGGTTTGAACAAAAAGCCAAATCCCTGCCAAATGTATTATCAGCAGGTAGATTCCTTCAGTTTTATTAACTGTTAGCCATCCTTTTAACAGCATGACGCTCTACCACGAGTGGAAAGGACACGTAACACGTGGCATTACAGGGAGGTCTGGGAAGCAGCTCGAGTTGGCAGCGGCCACCGCCTATCTACAGGGAAATCTGGCCGCAGACTGGAAGCGGAAGAAGCGCAAGACAAAGGAGACACAGAGATGTATGCAGGGAATCCAAGAAGCGAACAGAAATCATGAGCTATTATCAAACAGAATCAACAAGAACAAAAACACAAAAACCTCCTACAAAAACTGGATCACCAGAAACCCAGAATCTAAGAAAACTTGGAAAGAAAAGAAGAGCTGGGGAAAGAGAAGACCTGAACGTTATGATTCAGAGAAAGGAGCTTATAATGCCCGTTTCCCCCAAAGTATCAGTCAGTACCAAGCCAGTATCAATTTGCGTCAGGCACATCAGGTACAAAAGACGGCTCCCAGTTCTATCCGTTGCCCAGGCGAGGGCTGCAAGACTGACTGCCAAGAAGAGCGGAGCGCCCGATCCAGCAAGAAAGGCACGGAACGAGAGCAACAGACGGAGCTAAACGGACACAGAATTCAGGGGGATGAAAAAGCGATGGGACTACACACGCTACGAAGGAGAGGCGGGGGTCCCGTCACCGCCTCTCCCGACGGAAGGATGCTCAGGACCAAGCACGGCCGTTCTGCGCAGATCACCAGAATTTAACCAGAATGTCTGCTCTATCTTGAACTGCAGGCAAAGAGATACTTAAAACCTTTATTAAGATCTTTATTTTACACACAGGTTCCCCCAAAAGGCCAGTAGTGGCATTTCAACCTCAATTACTAAAAATGTACAAACATGCTGTGTAAGATATCTGCATGACAATATGTAGTCTCCTCTTAACAATCCTAAATCTTTGTATAATCTTGCAATTTTGAACATCATTTTTATTACTTTGTATCTAACAGTCTCAGGAGATAGCCTAATTTAATAATCCTCTTTTCACAGTATAACCAACACTGATACTTAGAAAGTTAGTCACCCTATGAGAAACACAGGTCAGCTTAACTAAGCTTCCTCTCCATCTTCTAGAACAATCTCCCCTACAGTCATGGCGCTCCAGCCACATTTTATTCCTTTTTATTCTGGAATAACACTATTACAGAAAATTGTGATATTCTCTAAGAAGGGGCTCTAGTTTATCTATGTGTTCCTAGAACCTAAAACTCTGACACTTGATAAAGCGACAAAACTGCACTTGGGTTAAAGTGCAACAATCTGCTTAGAGCTGATTTATGACACAGGTTCAGCCAGCGTAACAAAGCATTAGTTCAGAATATTCCAAGCGACACACACATGCTTTTAATATAACTTAACAGAACATAATGCATACAATTAATAACATGCTGGTGCCCAGAGGGTCAGACCAGGTGTATGGCTTTCCTTATAGAGGATAACAAGGCTTGTTGGAGAGTCATGCGGTTCCCCAAAACTGCTGACAACTCCAGAATTAACAATGGATGGAAAGACTGGAATATGCGGAAAGTTTTTATCATTAGGTTTTCTCAAAGGCTTGAAAAAACAGGTAAACTTTACTAATAGAAAGGGAGGGAACATCAATTACCAAGTACCACTTACACCAAAATTTAAGAGAACCTAACAATAGGAAGCGACTTAGCAGCAGCAGCAGCAGCAACAAGAGATCAGTTAACATCACAGTGACTACTGCTACAGTCCTCTCGGCTGGAAAACCCCATGGACGGAGGAGCCTGGTGGGCTACAGTCCATGGGGTCGCAAAGAGTCGGACACGACTGAGCGACTTCACTGCTCCTTCTAACAGTATTATTTCTTTAAAAACTAGATGCAACTAGTAACTCACGTTTTCAATGAACTGGGTATTAGAGAGCATAAGGAAGTCATTGAAGACATTATGCAGGCGGCAATCCGTGGCTTTAGTCTCCCGAATTAGTCCGTCCACTTGTTTCTTGATTTCATGAGTCCTAGAGATAGTCTGTTGTGAAAATTCCTGTAGAAACTGTAGTAGCTATTTAAAAAACAAACATATACAGTAGTATCAATATGCGTCTACTATATGCATCTATTCTGCATATAAAAACAGAAAAGCAGCCATTTTCTTTCACCTGTGTGTGTGTGTGTGTGTGTNGCATGTGAGTCCATTCTCAACTTTCCGGGCTTCCCAGGAGCGCTCAGTGATTCAGCTGTTCTGCCTCACACTTCCCCGAAGGTTCACCTGCAGAGACCTTCTGCCAGACCAACTTACTTTTTAAAATGAAGATTCCAATTTCTTTCCATTCCTATGTGCCCATGGGCAGGTTATTTAATCCATGTAAGTTACCTATCTTTCAGGAATGTGGTGTTCAATGTGGTGTTTGTAAAGTACCAGGGTGCCTGCCATACTGTAAGCATTAAACATAGCTCTTCCCGTGTTTCCTATGCCCTTTGTTTATCAAACTCTTGCCCTGTGTTTTGTGTTTGCCTCTATCTCTTGAGTGAAGACTCCCCTGATTACCCCAAGGATAGTTTTAAGTGCCCCTCCTCAGTTATTTGGGGCTTACCTCCTAGCTCAGTTCCTAAAGAATCTGCCTGCAATGCAGGAGACCCCGGTTCGAGCCCTGATTGGGAAGATCCCCTGGGGAAGGAAATGGCAACCCACTCCAATATTCTAGCCTGGAAAATCCCATGGAGGGGGAGTCTGGCAGGCTACAGTCCCTGGGATCACAAGAGTCAGATACAACTTAGTGACTAAACCACCACCACCACCTCAGTTATTCTCTACATGTTTGCACGAATATCCAGGCTTCATGGTGTTTCAGAGAGTAAGCAATCTGCCTGTAATTCGAGAGAGCCTGGTTCCATCTCTGGATTAGGAAGTCCCCTGGAAGGGAATGGCTACCCACTCCACTATTCGTGCCTGGAGAATTCCAACACAGGGGAGCCTGGTGGGCTATAGTCCACGTCCCAAAGAGTCGGACGTGACTGAGCAACTAACACTGTCACACTTTTCACAAATATTCATCACAGAGTATCACATTATGTTATGTTTTATAATGTCTCATGTATAATAATAATATATAACATGTTTGAAGTATTAGGAATTCACTACTTTATACATATTCACTTGATTCTCACAATGACTGTGAAGCAGGTACTCTTATGCTTGCATTATAGTTGAGGAAAAAGAGGCACAGAGAGGGTAAGTAACTTAGAGTTAGACAAAACCGTAAACAAACGGTGCCTGGAACCCACACTATTAGCCACTTCATTGCTGTGTAGCTAGTCTTACTTTCTTGAAGGAACTTCATTTTTAAGTTGCAGTCTACCAACCTCCTGGCCATTCCTTCACATTCATTTAAAATATTTTTATAAATAAAACCACTTTAGAATTTGGTTGGTAAAACTGGGCTGAGCCAATTACCAAACTTATGTCTCCTCTGACATCATCATGGACAGCTTCAGCAGGCACATGGGTAAGCTTGGCCTCAGTGTGCCTTAGTCTGCATTCCAATTCTCAGATACCCTGACTTGCCCACACCCTGGGCCTCATCAGCTGAAACTGCTGACATCTCCCTGTGGACTGTAACAGAGCTGCCTCGTAAACCTCCAAGTCCTCTGTTACTCCCTGGTCTTTCTCAACTAACCCAAGCCTCTCAATGCCCCACCACGCCATTTCACCCTCTCAGCTTTATTTGCTTGCTGCTTCTGCCTAGAGCTCATGATATTAGCCTTCGACTTCTGCTGAAAGCCCATTAATAGGCTCACTTCATAGTTTTGACACATGGTCCCTGCTAGCTCCTAGCTTGGAATCAGTCTAACTCTGCCCTTTCTCCTTCCTGACATCTAGGTTCCTGAAGGAAACCACTACGCTTTCATGTTCTGCAAACTTAGCTGGCCCCTCAGCACTGGTTAACTTGATCCGTGTACTTAACCTTGATTAGATCTCTTCCGTAACTTTAACGTGTGGTTCAAACTCTCTGTTCTATTTGCCTCTTCCAGAGAAAGCAGACTTCCACTTCTCATTTCAACTCAGGATGTTTCTATGTCTACACGTTCTGTATCCCATACAGTTTTTTTTTTCTTTGCACACAGCAGAATATGACTGGCAAACTCAAAACAGAATTGGGCTGGGGGAGCCCACTGAACTTAAGGAAAGCCAAGCAGACACTGGTCTTGGGAAGACCATGCATAAATCAGAGGAACTGGGGACAGGCTCCTCTGAGTCACCGCCATCAGGAGACCTTAGTCCCAGTCATCTTCCTTCTTGCTTTTTGCCTCTGAATTTCACATTCCTGAGATAAATAGAATCTCCTTAGCTTCCCTTGGATCACATTCCCACTTCCCTAATTGGTTCTTCTACTGAGATCATATAGAATGGAGAGAAGTAGTCCCCAGATGAAACTTCGGGACTGTTACCAAAATCGGGATGAAGGGGGATTCCCAGGTGGTGCTAGTGGTAAGGAATCTGCCCGCCAGTGCGGGAGAGGCTGGTTCAGTCCTGGTTGAAAAGCTCCCCTGGAGCAGGAAATGGCAACCGCCTCCAGTAGGCTTGCCTGGAAAATCCCACTGACAGAGGAGTCTGGTGGGCTGCACTCAGTCCATGGAGCTGCATGGAGTCAGACACGAGTGAAATGCATGCACACGAGCCTACGATAAGAAAAATGCTGCAAAAAGTGGGAAGAAGGGATGCTTGACGAGCAAAAGAAACAGGCTACAAACTGCCTAGCTCCCTGTTTCCAGTCTCTGGAAAAGTCAACCCCTTTTTGCCCAAGGCCAGTAACCACCACGTTCTCGATGGAGCCTTTCCTGCTTCCCCTGGGATGGTGCTGCTTTGAACTCCCCTTCCTGTGTGTTCAGTCTTACTGTCTTTACTGGTATTCCTTCACATGTTTTTGAGTCGTGTTTTGTATTAAATTTATTCATGTTAAATAGATCTTGTACTGTAATAACCATGCATGAAAATTCACGTAAATCTACCTATCATACAGGTGACCCTCTTGCTATCCTTACATGATTAAAATTGTCAACCAATGAAAATCCTAGAGGAGTTTCCTGTAGGGATATCTGTGAAGTCAAGTGTATCAGGGGAGATCTCAGAACCAGAACCTTAATCTGAGTGTCTCTGAGCTAATCTGATTTTCTGTCCTGAGGTGTCTCCATGGGGATCTTGCTAAAATGCGGATTCTAAATGAACAGGCACGAGATGGGGCCTGAGGCACTGCATTTCTGAAAAGCTCCCAGGTCATGCCCAGACTCCTCAAAACTAAAGAGTGTTGGAATAAAGAGCCAGCTAAGAGTTCCCTGGTGAGCAGCACATCTCCATGGCCGACGCTGGCAGCCAGTGTGTCTCTGTGCCACCTGAAAAGTCACCAAGAAAGGCTGTCAGAGAGGAGAGAGGCCAAGTCTTGCTTTGGGAGGCTCGCATGGAAGCCAGGAACTGGGCCCTACAATTTATGTAGAGGGTCTTCAGTGGGAGTGCAATGTATTAGGGTCAAACCCTTCGGATGGTAGTGGAAGAAAATTGCTCAGGCTTAGAAACCGAAGTAGCCCTCTCTTGAACTGTCGGTTTAGGGAGGCCCAGACATAGCAGGACTCCCCACAGCTTCCTTGCAGCCCCTGGATCACTGGACCGCAGGGGAGGAGAGGGATCTGCCCAGTCATTGTCCCGGGCACTGAGCCAATGCCAGTTCAGGGAATCAAGCATTAATGACGTTTACACACCGGGAACTTTGAGATTCTAGTCAGTTAAGTACCCAGTAACCACGGCATTAGGAACTTCGAAGGAGAGAAAGAAATAGAACCCGTGGTACTGAGAGAGTCAATTCCTAGGTAGGTTGATAAGAAGTCCAGGGCCCCCAAGGAGGAGAAAGGGGTCCGGAGCCCTTGAGAAGGAGAAAGGAGTCTGAGGCTCTCCAGGAGAAAAGTACAAACATTTTCTTCCACATTGTTTTGTCTTAGTCAATATAACAACCTTTGTTTCTCCTTGAGGTTTTCTGACTAATCTTGTTAATTTAAGACATATGCTGTGGGAGTGGGTCTGATAAGACCTTTCTATTGTGAGTTCTAATCTTGTCGATTTAAGATGTGCATTGCGGGAGTGGGCCTGGTAAAAGTATACAAGGCCTTGATAAGCCTAGTGAGTGGGGCACTGCCTCTGTCCCCGTTCTCATGTCTGTGTCAGAAGCTTTCTCTGTCCCTTGTTATACTTTAATAAAACTCTGCTACATTAATGCTCTTGAGTGATCAAGCCTGGTCCCTGGTCCCGAAGCTAAATCTTCTTCGGAGATCAGGAATCCGACATCATTCACTGTAAGCTATCAGTACAATACAATTAGCAACACTGTAAAAATTCAAAATGTAAATTCCAAATAGATTCTGCAAATTATGACTTAATACTGGGGTTCCAGAATATGGATAAAGTTCTGAGGGCTGTGGGGGTAGAGAGGAAATACTTTAGACTTTACAGTATGAAATTTGAATTTAATGTTCTCGTAAGTATTTTATTCCTACAACAGCATCATTTTAGAAGAGCTCTAATTAAATTTTCCAGGTTGCCAAACAGGATTTATAAGCAGTTGATTGGAAGTAAGGGACAAATTTAAAGTAGCAAAATGCATAAGCCTGATACTAATTAGTGACACAAAGAGTTGTTCTGAGTGTGTTTCCAGCTTCTCACTGCTCAAGTGGAGAGGATTTCCCTTTTTCTTGATATTATATGTTAGAGCTCGGAAAGTGGATAGCTCAAGAGAGGTCACAGAAAAGCTTTAATAGTCTAGAAACTATTGGGCTGGTTTCATTGTGTCGCTGAAACCTTATCTGAAGTATAATTTTTCCCACCTGCTTATATAAAAGATGACTTTCCCATACACACACACACACACAAACGCAAACACAGACATACACATACACACGGCTTTGCTTAGCAAGGTGCTAGTAACCTGCATATTCAAGAGTGGGTGCTCCCATCCTTAGTCCACAGCGGAATATGGCGGATGCCTCTCCTTCCTTAAGATTCCAGCGTCTGGTGAGTACTGTGGGGCAGAAGGGAGGGAGAAGAGAGAGATCATGTGTCCTGTTGTGCAAAGGTTGGTAACCCACTTGTGGCTACACAGCCCATTCCCTGAATGCATAGCTAGGCTAGGTTAGCAGATCTGCCATCTGTGCAAAGGCAAGCGTGTCCAGAAGGAAAAGAACTGTAATCAAACTCATTCAGCAAATAATCAGACTTTGAAAGTAAAATCAGACTTTACAAAGAAGACTAAAGCCCCTTGTGTGTACCCCACTCCAAACTCTCCCCACAAGCCAACATGTACCACTCACCCCACTCTCCATCAGCTCATCCCTTAGAGATGACCTTAACTCTGAGTCTGATGTTTCAAGTTTTCAGAGCTTTTTCTAGGTGTTTATGTGTATGTGTCTACCTAGCTATCTATCTATACATACAGTATTTATCTATGTGGTTCTACACATGGAAACTGCTTCCCTGATGGCTCAGTAGTAAAGAATCTTCCTGCAACTCAGGGGCGCAGGAGACTTGGGTTCAATCCCCAGATCAGGANCTAACAAAATCTAAAGTTAATCAGGATGTATATACTCTTCCCAAACAGGACATTTTCACTTCTGCTGTTTCCCTTCTCCCCAAATCCTCTGTTGATATCATCCAGAATTCTAGTTCTAGATCGTTCTTTTAAACATTTTTGGTAAGCAATACTTACTCTTAAACTATAGGAATAGCTGATGAAGTGGTCGAGATTACTTTTTTCCTACTGCTTTTTCTTCTGGGTTCCTTCAATCTTTCTCCTGTGTGGGTGTACACCCTAAGCACTTGTTTCAGTGAGAATCTGCTGGTGCTGAACTTTCTTAGATGCTGAATGCCTAAAATATGCCTTTTCACCTGTGCTTTTAAGTGATACTATCTGGGTGTAGAATTCTAAAATGACAGTGGCTTTTCACTAGCTCGTTGAAAGTGTTGCCTCATTGTCTTCTCGTATATAGTGCTGCTAATGGGATTGACAACGAAAATCTGATCCTTATTTCTTCAAACCGTCCTTCTGCTGTGGTAGCGTCTGGCGTTTTTTCCCTTTCTTTTGATGTGCTGAGATTCCGCAGCTTTCTTCACTTCTGGGGACACTCAGCCACTGACTGCGTGTTTTCTCCTTTCTCGCTGTTCTCTCCCTCTGGAATTCCTAAATGAGGGCTGAAATGTCCTTATCTGTTCTTTGTCTCTTAACTTTTCCATTCTCCTTTCTTCTTTGTACTGCTCTGTAAGACCCTCTCAACTTAATCCCCAGCTGGCTAGTTTACACTTTAGTTTGTTTGTTCTGTTATTCAGAATAAAATTTTACTTTTTTCTCTTCAATAATTTGGGCTTAAATGATCAACATTTCTAACTGGTTCTTTTTCATAATTCTTTGGTTTTATTTTGCTTTTTTAAAAAATTATTAATTTATTATAACACTAATAAATACATTGCATATCAGCATAAATTACAGATTTTCATGAAAAATTAATTATATGTTCACAAAAACAATTTCATCAGAGAGTGCACTGGCTTACATTTTTGCAGACCTGTTCAACACCTGGCTTAATAAAACAGCATCTCTTTAGTTGGGTAAATAGGAGAAATAAAAGATGCCCACAGAAATAATAGTTGACAAATAAGATAACCTTCTTAAATGCACTGAATAATAGTCTATGGGTCATAAAGAACCGTAAGTTGAACTTGAGTTAACAGTGGAAACTTACTCCAAATTATCAAACACAAGGTTCCACAGTTTATTTTTCTTTATGGTGCTAAGATACTGAATGAATTTGCTTTAATAGTCTGTTATCACGTATAAGATCTTTCATTTGCCGGTGGCTTCCTCTGATACTGGCACTTCTTGATGTTGGTTTAGAATTCTCCCACCTGATTCAGAATTCAGCAGAATCTCTTTGTGGATGTAAACGCAGGTTGCCTGAGGCCTTGTCCTCTCTCCTGGCTTCCTATCAGTCTCTTTCTTGGGGGACCTCGTTGTTTGTCTCTGTACTCTCAAGCACTCCCTCCTCATGATTTCAAGCTCAGGCGTGACCCCAGAGATTTAATTCTTATATCTGTTTTATCGTGTATAAGGATAGGGCCTGGAGATGAGTAATTTTCAGACCGTTTTTACTGTATAATCTTAAATCCCTAAAATATTAATACATTTTTTAAAAAAGCTCAGCAAAAGCTTTGCTTTTTACTTAGGGAAGTAGAGAATATCAGACCTCGGCTCACAGTAGGTCTGTGGCTTTGTGAGTGTGTGTAAGAGTGTGTGTGTGAGAGTGTGTGTGTGAGAGTGTGAGTGTGTGTGTGAGAGAGTGTGTGAGTGTGTGTGTGAGAGTGTGTGTGTGTGTGTGTGTGAGTGTGTGTGTGAGAGTGTGTGTGAGTGTGTGTGTGTGAGTGTGTGTGTGAGTGTGTGTGTGAGTGTGAGTGTGTGAGTGTGTGTGTGAGAGTGTGTGTGAGTGTGTGTGTGAGAGTGTGTGAGTGTGTGTGTGAGTGTGTGAGTGTGTGTGTGAGTGTGTGTGTGAGTGTGTGTGTGTGAGTGAGTGTGTGTGTGTGTATGTTCACACGCCCGTGCTGTGATATTTTAACTTGAAATCATGTTTTAGTGTCAGTACACTAAATAATTCAATTTAGTTTATGTAAGTCAATCTGGAATCTCCTGTTTTTAAAAATAGGGTTGATATCTATAAGGAATATTTTAAAGGAGTAACTGATAAATAATTCCAAATCTCATGATAATATAATCTGCGTGTTTTGTTGTGAATGCTGTTGCTTGCTCAATCCAATAAAATAGAATTCCTACAGCCGGTTCAGGTAGCTCTGTCCTTGTCTCTCATTACAATCTGCAACAATGTTGAGGACTCTCCTCTGAGGTCTGGGCTTAACGCTTCAACTACAGGGCAAGTGCAGTGGAAGATACCCTCTCTGCCTTGCCTGTAAATCTTGAGTCCTCTGGCAGAAAGCCACAGGGTGGTAACATGATACTTTGAAACAAGATGTACTTCCTTATAAACTGGGACTGACTGACTGCAATTTCTCTTCAAATAAATTTTTCCTTATTGAATATAGGAAAAGATTTTAGGGATTTTTCTCTGTTGAATCTAAGAATTCAAGGTCATCTTATGAATGTCTGTGCGTCTAAGCTTCGGAGAAGAGTGTTTTTTTAAAGAATTTCTGAGATATAATCAACATATATTTAGTTTTGGGTGTACTGCATAATGATTTGATATTTGTATATTTTGCAAAATGATCACCACAGTAGGTCTACTTAATCGGCATCGCCATACATAGTTACAGATTTTTTTCCTTGTGATGAGTACTTTTATGATAAGATTTACTCTTGGAAACTTTCAAATATAAGTATTATTGATTGTAGTCACCATGCTGTAAATTACATTTCCATGACTTCTTTACTTTATAACTAGAAGCTTGTACCTTTTGATTTCCTTCACCCACTTCCCACACCCCTCCACCCTCCACCTCTGGGAACCACCAATGTGTTCTTCATAGGTACGAGTTCATTTTGAGGAGGAAGCTTGTTTGCTTGTTTGGATTTGTTTTTTGTTTTCCTATTCCACACGTAAGTGACATTATATTTTATTTGTCTTCCTGGAGAGGAATCTTNCTTGTTTGGATTTGTTTTTTGTTTTCCTATTCCACACGTAAGTGACATTATATTTTATTTGTATTCCTGGAGAGGAATCTTTATGACCTATTTGGACCCTCTGGAGATTAAAAACATCTGTTTAAATAACTTTCATTGTTATCTCTTGCGTCCTTGATCTGTGAATACTATGCCATCTTCATCTTCTTTTTCTCATCTTCTCTTTTGCCATCTGGGCCCAAGTTCCCTCCCATCTTTCTGGTGTTTGCTTCTTCTTCTTTTCTGACCATATGTGAACCAGAAAAAAAATTATAAAAATGATTTGTTGTTTTAGCTAATATGAACATATTATCCCTGTTTTCACTGCCAAGCCAGTAAATAAGATTTTTTAAATCATTTCTTTACTGTAAAAACAAAAAACACTCTGCCAAAACTAACAGAATTATTTGGATTATAATATATCTATAGAAAAGCACACGTATTGTAGCTACAGAGCTCAGGTAACTCTCACAAATGGAACAAAGCCACAGAACCGGTACTTAGATCAAGAAACAGACCATTGCAAACACCCTAGGAGCCCCTCTTCTGTCCCCATCCAGATCCACTCAGACTTCTAATATCGTAGATTAATTCCAGCTATCACTGTGCTTTGTATCGATGGCAAGAAATACCCTAGTTTCAGTTCCCTTAGAAGCTGACCTTGAGAGGAGGACTTTAGGGCAGGTAGTTTATTGCAAATGTAGAGTGGACACGAGGCAGGGAGGAGCAAACAGAGGGTGGAAGGCGGCTGCCAACAAAGGGAAGGTTAGAAATCCAGCTTCCAGGGTGAGTGGCTGGAGCCTGCTCCCGCGGGGACTCTTTAGAAGACCCTTCAAACACACGCCTCCGAATTCTCTCTCCAGGGGGAGGAGGGAGCGGTCGGCTCATACAGCCAGTCACTGCCTGTCCCTCTGGTGCCTTCCCTGCCCCAGCGCCCACCCCGCACCTCACCCTGCGTTCGCTGGTACGCCTCTCAGTCGCCCTCAATCGGGAGCGGTGCCTCGGTCTTGCTCGCTTTGGTCTCCTTCCGTGGCCTTGGCCCGTCTGGAGAGCGCTGGCCAGCCCTTTTGTGGGGTGTCCCGGCCTGTGGAGTGTAGGCCTCTCTTCATCACTCCTCATTTTAGGGTGAAGAAACAGAGACACAGAAAAGGGAAACAATTGTTTCAAGGTCACACAGCTCACGAGTAATAGAGTCTTTACTTGAATCCAGACCATATGGCTCCAGGTGGCTGGTTGTTAAGAAGTAAGCAATGATGAATTCTTGGACTCTTTAACTGAACGACTGTATGTTACAAAGTGGGGATGCTCCAACTCCCGGAGTTCACTCGGACTCATGTCCATCGAGTCGGTGACGCCATCCATCCATCTCACCCTCTGTCATCCCCTTCTCTTCCTGCCTTCATCCTTTCCCAGCATCAGGGTCTTTTTCAGTGAGGCAGTTCTCCACATCAGGTGGCCAAAGAACTGGAGTTTCAGCTTCAGCATCAGTCCTTCCAATGAATATTCAGGACTAATATACTTTAGGATGGGCTGGTTGGATCTCCTTGCAGTCCAAGGGACTCTCAAGAGTCTTCTCCAACACCACAGTTCAAAAGCATCAATTCTTCGGCACTCAGCCTTCTTCACAGTCCAACTCTCACATCCATACATGACCAGTGGAAAAACCATAGCCTTGACTAGACGGACCTTAGTCGGCAAAGTAATGTCTCTGCTTTTGAACATGCTGTCTAGGTTGGTCATAACTTTTCTTCCAAGGAGCAAACGTCTTTTAATTTCATGGCTGCAGTCACCATCTGCAGTGATTTTGGAGCCCCCCAAGAATAAAGTCTGTCACTGTTCCCACTGTTTCCTCATATAAATACACTCAATTCTGTTTCTTTGGCCGTTTGTTTCCTTATAAAGTCTCTTGTATCTCATGAATCTTATACTGAATGAGTTTGTATATGCCTTTCTCTGGTTAATCTGTTTTTGTCAGTTTATTTCAAACCCAGCAAGGAACTTTAAGAGAGTTAAGGGAAAATGTTTTCCTTCTCTGAAGTAGAAATCCCTAAGTATTGCACAAAATATCTGTTAGAGATGATAAACAAATTCACCGAAGTGTCAGGATAGAAGATGAACTCGGATAAACTAATTGCATTTTTATTTACTAACAATGAGCAATACCAAAGAAATTAATAAAACAATTCCATTTATAACAATATAAAATAGAGTAAAATACTTCAAAATAAATTTAATTAAAGTCTTGTACGCAAAAAAATGGCAAAAGACTTCTACACTAAAAACTGCACAAAACTGTGAAAGAAATTAAGAAGACATAAATAGATGGAGACATAGCCTATGTTATGAATTGAAGGACTAATACTGTCTTAATATTGTTCAGATAACAATGCTGCCCAAAGCAATCTACAGACTCAATGCAACGCCCATGAAAACTGCAAAGACTTTTCTGTGATTTGCAGTTTAGAAATAGAATAACCCATCCTGAGATTCGTGTGGACTCCCAAGGGACCCCACAAAGGCAAAGCAATCTTGAAAAAGAAGAGCAAAGTTGAAGGATTCACACCTGTTGATTTCATAACTTACTACAAATCTATGAGGTAATCAAGGTAGTATGATGTTGGCATAAGGACAGACGTATAGACCAACTGAACAGAGAGCCTGGAAATGAATCCTCATCTATATGGTCAGAAGATTCTTAACAAGACTGTCAAACAATTCAGTGAGGAAAGAGCAGTCTTGTGGCGCTGGGAAAACCACCATTTGGTATTAGGAAAACTGAACATCCATATGCAAAGAATGAAGTGGACTCTATACCATATACAGAAGCCAACCCATCTGGCGTCCAGTGATGAAGGCTCTGTGCCTCCGCCGCAGGGGCAAGGGGCTGGTCCCTGGTCGGGGAGCTAGGATCCTGCACGCCTCGCGCAACAGCCAAAACAACTAACTCAAAACAGGCCGGAGACTTTAAATTATGACCTTGGCTCCTTCCCTGCCTTAGCTGTATTCCTTTAGAAAGGGCTTCTGTTGGGGTCCGTCTCCCACGGGTACAGCTTCTGGTAATGGTTCCCACCCCCAGGGGTTAGGAAGCCGCCCTGCTACGGGCAGCCTCTGGGAGCACCACCTCCTGTACCCCAACTGCATGTGCTCTCCCCAGCAGAAGGCTGACCGACACAGTGGGTGGGGAGAAGGAATGAGGAGGAGGACACGCGGACGCAAGGAAAGTAAACAGCCTCTCTCACATGCCAGACACTGTTAGTTTTGCATTTTATTTTATGTTATCCTCACAACAAACTTGTAATAAAGATTCCATCATCTCTAGTTTCTGAGAGATTGAACAATTTCTCTGGTTCCCCCCAATAGTGAACAGAGTTGGGAGGATTTAAACGCAGGTCTTCCTAAAACTAAAACCCATAGTCTTTCCCCTATAAGAACTGCAGATATTATGCAAGATTCACTTCTGTGCTGCAAAAAGTGTTATACAAATGAAACCAATTGGTATGTGCCATGTAAAGCCTTCCCAGGTGGCACTAGTGGTAAAGAGTCCGCCTGCTAAGGCAGGAGATGCGAGAGAGGAGGGTTCGATCCCTGGGTTAGAAGGATCCCTGGAGGAGGGCATGGCAGCCCACTGCAGTATTCTTGCCTGGAGAATCCCGCGGGCAGAGGTGCCTGGCAGGCTGTAGTCCACAAGGCTGTGGAGTTGGATATGACGGGCCACCGTAAAGTTCCACAGGAGGAGTTTATTTCATAAATTTTTTAAGGGATTCCAAGGAGTTTTTGAAGAGCGCTTTTCGCGTACCTTTCTACTATTCTGGGTTGCACTGGGTCTTTGCTGACGCGCTGACTTTCTCTGGTCGGGGCGGGGGCTGCTCTCCCATTGTGCTGTCACACTTCTTGTTGCAGCGGCCGCTCTTGTGCAGCCTGAGCTCTAGGGCACGCAAGCCTCAGCAGCTGCAGCAACAAGCTTAGCTGCTCCGCAGCACGTGTGACCTTCCCAGACCAGACTAACCCTTGTCTCCTGTATTCGCAGACGGACTCTCTACCACTGAGCCACCAGGGAAGCCCCTATTTTATAAAATTTAATTTAAAACTTCAAAAAAATTTTTGTTACTTAAAAATGTTAGAAATCCAGGATGAAAACTGTTAAGAATCTGGAATGCTTCTCTCTTTCTGAGAAGAATTATGTAACTTGCTTTTTGTTGTGGTTGTTGCCTTCCTAGAAACCAGGAACCTCCAGCCCAAGTTCTAATTGTTCCTACAGTGGCCCTTTTACTCCCACGAATTCTTCTGCCTTATTTCCTTGTCTTGATTTGCTAATTCTATTCAATCAGGTTAACTGTATGACTCTCATTCAAGCTTTGTTTAGAAGTCCTTTGGGGATAAGTATGAAACTGATCATGTATTTCACTTAGCTTTGTCTGGTTTTTAGTTGAAGACCCTGGCCTAACATCTTAAGGATGACACTCAGAGGGTCAAAATTGGGTATAGATCTCTGTGGGGCCTTAACCAGTAGCAGGATAACTTGCCCTACAGCAGGAAACCAGCAGAGCTGTTTTTCTTTACAAAGAAACTCTTTCCATTGTTAATCTGAACTTTGACAACAGTGAGCTGATGATTATTTAATGAAGAACAAATATGTACATGCCATGATTTAAAGCCAAAATATAAACACCCAACACATCTAAAGAAGTTCCTTCTTCTTTCATCAAATCCTGTTTGCCCAATGTATTTCACGGGTAATTCGATAAGAAGTAACTTTCTCAGATAAGAAATCCCAAGAAGCCCCAAAGCTAATACTGCGACTGAAAAACTGGGAACATGCCAGCCCCTATGTGTCACAATCCAGATAGGTTATAGCTATAAGATAATGGAATTTTGTTCACGAGAAACGCAGGTACAAATTCTTCTCTCGAATGAGTCAGTTTTTTTCAACAGTGCCACTCCATTCCTTGAATTCAAAGCTCTGAGGCAAATTCTGGCCTCCAAATTTCTCAGAATCTGACATCTGAAAACACAACACTTTTCTTTCATGTGGCGTGGTGTGTGTGTGTGTGTGTGTGTGTGGTCTGTAGCTGACAGTTAACTGACCCTAACAGCAAAAAGTAGAAGCTCTGAGCCTGCACAGGAAGAATCCGCCCCCCCCCCAGCCCCCCTCCCA
>SJYQ01096399.1:370772-395902 GCA_006410935.1 Redunca redunca | reverse complement strand
GTGACCCCATGGACTGCAGCCCACCAGGCTCCTCCATCCATGGGATTTTCCAGGCAAGAGTACTGGAGTGGGGTGCCATTGCCTTCTCCGGATATGCTGTCTAGGTTGGTCATAACTTTTCTTCCAAGGAGTAGTGAAAGTGAAAGTGAAGTCGCTCAGTCGTGTCCGACTCTTTGTGACCCCGTGGACTGCAGCCCACCAGGCTCCTCCGTCCATGGGATTCTCCAGGCAGGAGTGCTGGAGTGGGCTGCCGTCGCCTTCTCCACCACTGGCCATTGTTCCAGTCATAGACTCGGTCATTCTCTCCTCCCCAGTGGTCATGGGCCAGTCCCTCAGTGCATTAACCACGCAACCATTAAGAGTTATCCTGCCTAGAAACACCCCAGAAATACTCTCTCCTGGAACCTGGTGCTCGACGGGCAGGTATCCCAGGAGCCTCTGTGACAGTTAGACTGTTCTCCAGTCACTGATGGAAGCCTGGCTCCAGCTCAAGAATGTTTCTGGCATTCATTGCTGACAGAGGTCCCGGGGGCACCAGCACGGAACATAAGCTCAGTCAAGCCCTTCTGGTCTGACTCGGAACTAACTGCACAAAATAAAACCAAGATCTAAAGGCTTTGCCAGGTGTCTCTTACGCTCTAAAACCACACATTCAAACTAATTGCAATGTGATTCTGATTAAATACACAACAGTGCTGGTCATCCATTTTTGTTTCTGGATGGTAGAACTCAGTGGTTAAGTCTGCCGCCGCACTAGCTGTATCACCAGGAACCAGCTGCCTAATCTTTTTGAGAATTTGTTTCTTCGCCTGTAACATAAGGATCATGATATTTGGCTTATAGGTCTGTTGTTAGGTTGACAAGATGTATGTGAATGATTCCAACACACTGTGGGCACTTTGCTAAGGGTGGTTATCATGACCCTGATAGTTACCTTACTAGAATACCTTCTTAGCAGTCATCATCTTTTAAGGTCTTCAGTAATTAAGAGAATATCAGAATATTAGGTTCACAAAGGCTTGGAAAGTATCACTGGCCTCATAAAGATCACTAACCTCATGGTGAAGCAGAAGCAAGTAATAGGAATAAACATTGGTGATATTAGAATCTCTCCATATCTTAACGTCTTTCTCACTCTTACTTAGGAGGCTTGCAGCATCCTGACGCCCACATCCCACAGATAAGTTGCTGGGACTCTTGTTAAGAGACAGAAAAAGGAGGCTCTTCTCTTCATCTCGCAGACACTTGTGATTCCATGGTTTTCAGAGCTTGCCAGTTAGTTTTCTAAAAGTTTCAAGAGGTTCCAGGTGTTTAAGACTTAAGAGTTTTTTAAATCCTATTTAAATCTCTTATTATTCTTATTCTTTTTCAGAATTATTTGAACTACTGTTGCTTGTTTCTTTTCCTAAATGAGCATTAGAATGCTAAAGCTGAAACACCAGTCCTTTGGCCACCTCATGCGAAGGGTTGACTCATTGGAAAAGACTGTGATGCTGGGAGGGATTGGGGGCAGGAGGAGAAGGGGACGACCGAGGATGAGATGGCTGGATGGCAGCACAGACTCGATGGATGTGAGTCTGAGTGAACTCCGGGAGTTGGTGATGGACAGGGAGGCCTGGCGTGCTGCGGTTCATGGGATCGCAAAGAGTCGGACACGACTGAGCGACTGAACCGAACTGAACTGAACTAAAATAACTGTGAATATTTTAAAAATAGATTTATGAGTCAACAGGAAGAATTAACATCTTCTCTGTTTCTAGTCAAGAACAGAGCATGCATTTCTGTTTAATCATATTGTTTTAGTTGTCTTTTTATTCCTTGGTAGAATTAATTCTTAATAAAAACTTTATCGAGATATAGTTCAAAACCCACAAAATTCACCTTTTTAAACTGTACAATTTACTGGGTTGTGGCTGACTTTTCACTTTCATGCATTGGAGAGGGAAATGGCAGCCCACTCCAGCATTCTTGCCTGGAGAATCCCAGGGATGAGGGAGCCCGGTGGGCTGCCGTCTGAGGGGTCGCACAGGGTCGGCCACGACTGAAGCGGCTCAGCAGCAGCGGTGTATGCGCAGAGTTGTCCAACTGTTGCCAAAACCAGTTTCAGAGCTTAATGTAGAATCTTAGAATACTCGAAGGCAGACCCCATACCCCTTAGCTACCATTCCACTGTCCTCCAGTCTCCCACCCCTAGAAACCATTAATCTACTTTCTGCCCCTATGATTCTTGCTTGCTTCAGATATTTCATATAAATGGGATTATATAATACATGGCCTTTTGCAACTGGCTTCTTTCAAAGAGCAGTGTTTTGAGATTCAGCCTTGTTACATGAATCAGTACTGTCTTCCTTTTTATTGCCTGATTATATGCTATCGAATGGATATGCCACGTCTTTTTTATCCATTCAACAGCTGATGGACATTGTTCTTGCTTTTTGACTACTGAGAATAATACTGCTGCGAGCGTGTGTGTAGAAGCATTTGTTTGAGGATCTATTTTCAGTTATTATCGGTGTATACCTAGGAGCAGTATTTCTGCCTCATGTAATGACTCTATCCTGAGGACTTTCAGAAACTGTTCAACTGTTTTCCAAAGTAGCTACACCATTTTACTTTCCCACAGGCTACGTGTGAGGGTTCCAGCTTTTCCACATTCTTAACATGTGTTAAATTCTGTCTTTTTGATTTACCCATCCTACAAGATAAGAAATGATATCTCATTGTGGTTTTGATTAGTCATTAGTCCCTAATGACTAATGATGAAGAACATCTTTTCATGTGCTTATTGATGATGGAGACGACATTTTAAAAGACTTTTTGTTTTGACATAGTTTCACATTTACAGAAAAGTTATAGAAGAGCTTCCCTAAAAAGTCTTGATTAGATGCAGGATACAGGTTGCTCGGGGCTGGTGCACTGGGATGACCCAGAGGGATGGTACGGGGAGGGAAGTGGGAGGGGGTTTCAGGACAGGGAACGTGTGTACACCTGTGGCGGATTCATGTTGATGTATGGCAAAACCAATACAATATTGTAAAGTAAAAAAAAGTCTGAATTACCCTTCACCGCATTCACCTGACGGTAAGCATTCCATCCCATATGTGTCATCATTTCTTCTCTCCGTCTCTTTCTACAGCTTTTTAGTAATCTGAGAGTAATTTGCATATCATGCCCCTTTACCTATGAATGCTTGTGTGAATTTCCTGAGAACAAGGGCAATTTTATTAAGTACAACTTCAGTATATTTATCAAAATCAGGAAACTTAACATTGGCAAAAAAATGTTATCTAATCCACAGTCCATATTTGAACTTTAGTACTTGTCTCAATATTCCCGATTCAAGCCCAGGATCAAAGATTTTACCCTGTTTCTAATTTCTTTAGTTGCCTTTGATCTGAAACAACTCCTCGACCTTCTTTTACCTTTCATGGTCTTGGTATTTGAAGAGTAGGGGCCAGTTATTTTGTAGAATAGATTTGTCTCATATTTCCTTGTGATTAAATTACATTATGCATTTTTGGCAGGAATTCCACAAAAGAATGTCCTAGGGCATTGTGGCAGGAAGCTTATTCACCCCACCATTGGCAATTAACTTTGAATACTCAGTTTAAGAGGTATCACTTAGTATGCACTGAAAAATTACTATTTTTCCTTTTGTAATTAATAAGCAATTTTGAGATGGTATAAATTCTGTCCTTCATTAACTTTCATTCACCGGTCTTAGCATATTGTGTCTTTTTTTTGGACAGTGCCGCATAGCTTGCAGGCAGCAAAAGCACAATGTCCTAACCACTGGAAGCTGGAAAATGTCCAGCATCCTGTGTCTTGTTTAAAATAAGTTTTGGGGTATAATTTATATACAATGAAAATTTATCTATTTTTGCATTTCTAATTGGGTTAGTTTTGACAACTGGGCAGAGTCATGCAGCCGTCATCATCATAAAAATGTACATTTCCATTACTCTACAAAGACTGAACGGAGAAGGAGATGGCACCCCACTCCGGTACTCTTGCCTGGAGAATCCCATGGATGGAGGAGCCTGGTGGGCTACAGTCCATGGGGTCGCTGAGTCGGACATGACTGAGAGACTTCACTTTCCCTTTTCACTTTCATGCAATGGAGAAGGAAATGGCAACCCAGTCCAGTGTTCTTGCCTGGAGAATCCCAGGGACGGGGAAGCCTGGTGGGCTGCCATCTATGGGGTCGCACAGAGTCGGACAGGACTGAAGCGACTTAGCAGCAGCAGCAGCACAAAGACTGAAAGGGACCTCTTCTTAATTATGTGGGACATAATTAGACATGTTCTAGACACGTTCTAGACATAAGCTAGACATGTTCTACTCTAATCTTAAGAAACTCAATCTCTTTCTGACTCAGGCCTGGTCTTCAAGATCGTTGTCTTGGTAGGAACCCCAAATAGAAGCCAGGGTTGAGGCCCAAAGCAGAACAACAACCCCTTTGTCCCAGGTGGTACCCACCTCTTCCCGGACTCAGCGAGTGAAAGGACTCCAGGCGACAGGACTCACGGAACAGGAAAACCCATCTGGAAATGTTCCCAAAAGTATTTCTCTGCACACTCAGAGTTCTGCTTATCCTCAGCACAAGGCTCGCGCCCGCCCGGGGGCCTCTCGGGGGCACGGGGCACTATGCCTGCTCGGGGGCCTCTCAGGGGTGGGGGCACGGGGCGCTCTGGAGCCCAGCAGGCAGCACTCGTGCTGGGCCCCGGGGCTGTCGGCATGTG
Organism: Redunca redunca; assembly: GCA_006410935.1. Lineage (NCBI taxonomy): Eukaryota > Metazoa > Chordata > Mammalia > Artiodactyla > Bovidae > Redunca > Redunca redunca. The sequence continues at coordinate 391,160 of SJYQ01096399.1, read as the reverse complement.
CCACCCCGTGGGGATGCTCGACACCTCCTCTGCTCTCCCTGGGCCCCTGAGAAGTGAGCACAGCTCTCCTTTCCCCCCCCAGAACCCTCCCAGGAGGGTCTCTGTTTTGGGGGCTCCGTTGGTTTCCCAAGTGGCTCAGTGGTAAAGACTCCACCTGCCAATTCCAGCAGATGCAGGAAATCTTCCTTGGGTGGGGAAGATCCCATGGAGGAAGGCATGGCAACCCACTCCAGTATTCTTGCCTGGTGGGCTTCAGTCCATGGGGTCGCTCAGAGTCGGACACGACTGAGCGATTTCACTTTCACTTTTCACTTTCATGCATTGGAGAAGGACATGGCAACCCACTCCAGTGTCCTTGCCTGGAAAATCCCAGGGACAGGGGAGCCTGGTGGGCTGCCGTCTGTGGGGTCGCACAGAGTCGGACACGACTGAAGCGACTTAGCAGCAGCAGCAGCATCAGTGTTCAGGCTAAGAATTGAATGTGTTAATGCCCCCAAAGCCTTTTTCTCCTAAAGCTGTTGTCTCTGCCATGAGTTGTGAAAATCTGTTTTGAAACTAAAAGTTGAGCTGAGTCACTTTTTTTCTGAATAACCACAAGAAACATCCCCCTCTCAATGGACAGATACCAGAAAGTAGAGTAGGGTGGGAAGAAACGGCAAGTCTCATTGCCTAATGTTTGTCAATGCCATCCCATCATTGTACAGCTGATTTGGCAGAAATAAACACACAACTTCATGTTTATCTACCTTAAATATTATCATTATTTATCTACGTCAGTCTCTCCTTCTTCTGACCTCTGAGCAAACCAAATAAGGAAACAACTTTATTTACTTTTTATTTTTCTTTTCCAGTAGTGTAGCAAGTGGGAAGGGACATAAAGGCAAACAAAGATGACTAGGAAAGCAAGAAGGATCAGCTCTTGTGATGGGGCGGGCTCGGGCTTGGGAGAGCAGAGTGCCTGGGCCGGAGGGAAAGAAAGGGAGCTTACTAAGCAGCAAGGATGATGGTGTCTGGGTTGATCAAACAGAGTAAGGTTAGCTGGAGAGAGAAGGAGGCCATTTCTTCAAAGTTCATCTCAACCTAGGTATGTTCACTGTACAATAAATACATTTATAAAAGTGTAATAAATCTAGTACCACTTTCACGTCTCCCGGAATGTTATGAATGGTTCTCAGTGTCCTTCCCAGACCTCAGGAGTGGGGGGCTTCAGTTCAGTTCAGTCGCTCAGTCATGCCCGACTGTTTGTGACCCCATGAATCGCAGCACACCAGGCCTCTCTGTTCATCACCATCTCCTAGAGTTCACTCCAACTCACGTCCATCAAGTCAGTGATGCCATCCAGCCATCTCATCCTCTGTCGTCCCCTTCTCCTCCTGCCCCCAATCCCTCCCAGCATCAGAGTCTTTTCCAGTGAGTCAACTCTTCTCAGGAGGTGGCCAAAGTATTGGAGTTTCAGCTTCAGCATCATTCCTTCCAAAGAACACCCAGGACTGATCTCCTTCAGAATGGACTGGTTGGATCTCCTTGCAGTCCAAGGGACTCTCAAGAGTCTTCTCTAACACCACAGTTCACAAGCATCAATTCTTCGGCGCTCAGCCTTCTTCACAGTCCAACTCTCATATGACCACAGGAAAAACCATAGCCTTGACTAGACGGACCTTAGTCGGCAAAGTAATGTCTCTGCTTTTGAATATGCCTTCTAGGTTGGTCATAGCTTTTCTTCCAAGGAGTAAGCGTCTTTTAATTTCATGGCTGCAGTCACCATCTGCAATGATTTTGGAGACCCCCAAAAAACAAAGTCTGCCACTGTTTCCACTGTTTCCCCGTCTGTTTCCCGTGATTCTAGTGGCTGTGGCATCTCCTCTTCTGTGTGGTGAGGTCTGGGCATTGCTTTAGTCAGCGTGAGGGAATCAAAACCACAGTAAGCTGTCACCTCCCACCTGTCTGAATGGCCATTATATAAAGCATACAAATAACAAATTGTTGACCTGGATGTGGAGAAAAGGGAGCCCTCCTGTATTGTTGGTGGAAATGTAAATTGGTGCTTTCACAGTGGCAAACAGTATAGAGGTTCCTCAAAAAACTAAAAATAGAGTTATCTTATGATATGGCAATTCCACCCCTGGGAATATATTTGAAAAAAATGAAAACATTAATTTGAAAAAAAAAAACAAAACACATGCACCCCAGTGTTCGAGCAGCACCACTGACAGTAGCCAACACATGGAAGCAACCCACATGCCCGTCAGCAGATGAACGCATAAAGAAAATGTGGTGTACACCTACATAACGAAGTAATACTCGCCAGAGAAGGAAGGAAACTCCCATTTTCAGTAACACGAATGGAGCTAGAGAATACTGTGCTTAGTGAAGTGAGTCAGACAAACACTTCATGACATCATTCATGTGAATCTCAGAAATAATCCAAAGAAATGCAAGTGCAAACAGAGACTCAAAGATACAGAAAGCAAACTAGTGGTCACCACGGAGGAGAGGAGCGGGAGGCACAAAGCAGGGCCACGAGCTCAGAGAGATGGGCTGTTACGTGCAAAATGCCAGTACATAAGTGTAATGATGCATCGTAACCATTATCGTGTAGTAATTTTAAATGCTCTATAATCTGTAGAACACTGAATCCTTATGCTGTACACCTGAAACTAAGATACTATCGTAAATCAAGTATACTTCAATAAGAACATAATAAACAATAAAGGTTTAATATTACAAACAAGCAGGCAGTGTAAGGGACAGGAATCTCCATGAACTTGGATATAACAGATGAGAATCAGGATGGGATCTGAGAGGAGATCTAATTTTGGAAATGTTTAGAATTGGATTTGAGCCCCAACAGCCTGGGCGCATTTTTTTCCTTTTTTGGGGTGGGGGCACGTTGCTAGCCATGCAGGACCTTAGTTTGCTGACTTGGAGTCTTAACCACGAGACCACAGGGAGGTCCTAGGTCCTAGGTTAAAGGTCACTCAGCATGACCACCTGCAGAAAAGGTATAACTGGACTACAGAACTAAAACAAAAAGGCAATGTAAAGGAAACCATAAGCACTGTAGAAATTTAACTACTATTGCTATTTAAGCCAGCCAATCGCTTCACAAGCTTGGAAATTGTCTCCCAAGTTCCCTGGCCACTGTCAAAATTCTGCCTTAGTTTGCTTAAGACTTGTGAACCTCCACCTGAACCTCCTTGTGTACTCTTGCCTAAACAAAGAGGCACAACCTTGATTTTATGTGTGTGTCCACTTGCTTTTATACCGTCGTGAAAAGCACTCGGTATTAAAAATTTCCCAGCCATTGGCATACACAAGCTTGCAGTTAGTGGAACCTGCCAGATATATCCTTAAGAGAGGATCATGATGGTGGGGTAGGATGTCCACAAATGTTGGGGGGAGGCACAAACGTTCAGTCTATAGTACCTGTCTAAAAGTAGTCCTGTTTGTTTTCTGATAGTGTATTTGACCAATATATCCAAAGAGTGAATACATGCCCTTTTAAGTTCGTATGGTTATTGCCTATGTCTTCATTTATAAATAATAACAGGGGCTTCCCAGGCGGCTCGTGGTAAAGAATCTGCCTGCCAAGGCAGGAGATTCGATCCCTGATCCGTGAAGATCCCACATGCCTTGGAGCAACAAGGACTGTGTGCCGCGGCCGCCGGGCCCGCGCCCTGCAGCACCCTTGCTCCACAGCAAGGGAGGCCGCCGCAGTGAGAAGCCCACGCGCCACAGCGAGAAGGCGGACCCTGCGCCCCGCAACCAGAGAAAAGTCCGCGCAGGACAAAGACCCAGCACAGCCACAGATGGATAAATAAAAGTATTTTAAAAATAACTGATAGCAGTTTCAGAAAATTTCAGAAATCAAAGCTATAACTGAGGCCCTAAAACAGCAGGCTGATGTGTAGCTGTGCGGGCCCTTTGGTCATGGGTTGCTAACACTCCCTGGGCCAGCGTGAAGGCTGCCGCTCCTATCGTCTTCTTAAACTGGGAGTCAGCAGTCACTTATCACACTGGCCCAGTTCCCTGTTACCTTTTACACACATCTCCATCAAAACGGAGATAAAGCAAGACAAACTGGAAGTGATAAAACATTTCTCGAGAAACAATGCAAATTTACTGAGAAGTGAAGGCTGTTAACTTGTGTTTAGCATCTAAACGCCACACCCACTTCACTCATGTTTCCAAACTTGCCACTGAAGCGTTTGAGCTTGTCACCTCGAGTCCTCTTGACTCTCCTTCAGTCGCCAAAGAGGAACTCGAGACCTGGGGAGAGTGATCCATTTGCCCAAGGTCACATACTGAATTAGCGGGAAGCTCCTTTTCATTCACCTTTTCATTAACCATGGTTAGTTAACAAAGTCTGAGAGGCACTTATTTCCCTAGTGAATGCCTATAAGGAAGGGTGGATTTGAAAACTAAAAATGAAACCATGTGGGTTGTTAACCTTGGCAAAACTGTTAGGCTGATTAGCATCTATTGGAATTTCCTGATGCCAAAAGCCGTGGGAGGCTCAGACCCATTGCCAAGGGAGCAGGAAGGGAAAGGAAGAGGGCAGTGGGTTTCCCCCACCCAGGTGGCAGCTGCCATCCTGGGGCTCTGGCTCCACAGCGCTTATTTCTTCTTGCCTGAAGCCCGCGGCTGCAGGGCCCTTCAGGTCGGTGTGGGAAGAAGACCATAGAACGAGGACAGTTACATCGATGTAGCAACCTTAAAAAATGATACAAACGAACTTATTTACAAAACAGACAGAAACTCACAGACATAGCAAACAAACTATGGTTACCAAAGGGGAACGAAGAGAGGAGTAAGTAAGGAGTTTGGGACTAAAATAGACATACTACTGTATATAAGATAGTAAACAACAAGGGCCCTGCTGTGTAGTGCAAGGACCTTCTCTTGTAATAACATATAATGGAAAAGAACCCGAAACATGAATATATACACATACATACCTATATATGAATTGCTTTGCTATATACCAGAGATTAACACAACATTGTAAATTAACTCTATTTCAACGTAAAAATAAAAGGTTTATAAAGAAAAGACCACAGGCTTTGAGTCAGCAGACCTGAGTTCAGATCTTGCCTCCTCCCCACCACCTGAAAACCCAGAGAGATTTCTCCATCCCTCTAAACCCCAGGGGTCCCATCAGTAAAACGGAAGTGAGGACGCAAGGAGGTGCCGCGTACCAGCAGTTGAGGGGTCTGCTGTGCTGGCTCCTGCCCCATCCTGCCTCTTAGCCCTCACCTCTCAGGGGGCTCTGGGAGGTTCTGCTCATAGCAAGAGTGTGAAGGCTGCTGGCTGCCTGTCTTCTCTGGTTCTGGGGGTGCTTTGCTTTGCAGGCGCTCTGTAGGAGAACATCAAGGCTGGTGATGCTGCTGGCAGGCATCAGTTCAGGCGGCCTGGCAAACCAGTGATCACTGCCTCGAAACCCCTGAGTGCCTCCATCCAGCTAAGAACCTGACCCCTCCACCTCGCCAGGCACAGAAGTCGAAGCTCTAACACCTGGTACAGCAGGGTCCCCCAGACACATTGCCCGCTGTACTGGTGGGCCAGTGGTTGAGCCCTGTTGGTTGCCCAATGTTTAGAATGCTATTCCAGAAAGAGGGAACAAGCCATCTGTCCACAGAGCCTCACCGCCACCGCCTTATCTGCAAAAGAAGGCGAGCGCCAGCTTCACAAAGGGTGCGGTCTGTGGACAGCTCTGGTCAAGGCCAGGGAGGCAGCGGTTCCCGGGTTCTTTGCACAGTCACTCTGCGCTGTGCACATGTGATCCTTGACCAAATAGCCTTTAATCCGCTTGACAAATGAAACTCCCGAGCTTCCTTGGGGATGCCTGGGTCTCCGGTTTCTCTGGAACAAAACTTGCTTTTGTTTCTCAGGGTCTGGCAGTTAATCCCAGATGTGTTTGCTTTAGCTCCATTTCTTTGTTTCCATGCTTCATTTGCGTCTGTTGTTTTTACCCTCCTCCAGATAAGGGTCCCCCACTCCAGTCCTCTTGCCTGGAAAGTCCCATGGACAGAGGAGCCTGGTGGGCTGCAGTCCATGGGGTGGCTGAGAGTCGGACACGACTGAGCGATTTTACTTTCAGTTTTCACTTTATGCTCTGGAGAAGGAGATGGCAACCCTCTCCAGTGTTCTTGCCTGGAGAATCCCAGGGACGGGGGAGCCTGGTGGGCTGCTGTCTGTGGGGTCGTGCAGAGTCGGACACGACTGAAGCGACTTAGCGGCAGCAGATAAGGGTCCGAATTGCCTTACAAGAAAAAAACCAGCAACTAATTCACCAGAAATCTTCCTGGTCCATGGCTTGTCTGCTTTGAGCACATTCTTCCAACACCTACTCAAGGCGGACATACCTCATGGCATTTACGTTGTCCCTGGATGGTTCAGGAAACCCACACCTGTGACGTTCCTGCTGTTCTTCTGGTGTTTAAGGCTCCTTTGCTGCATCTTTTGGCAAGTGGCAGAGAATTCATCTTATTGTATTAAAATAGATGGAAATACTCATTTGGCATAAATTAATATATGGACCATCATCGGCCTCCGTCTTTTTGATTTCTGGAGAGTAGAACTTCTTCTTTCCTTCGTTTTTCTTTGGCCAGCCCGTGCAGCATGCGGGGTCTTAGTTCCCTGCCCAGGGTTCAAACCCGTGCCCCCTGCAGTGCAGGCAGCGGGTCTCAGCCCCTGGAGAGTGACTGTTCATATCACAAGGCCTGACAAGGTCTGATCCCCTAAACCCAGAAGCTAGTTTACCCCGGTCTGAATGCGTGAACCCAAAATACGGCCTATGTTCATCTGAGTTCATTTTTCTGATGGACGGCATCCTGGCCGAGGCAGAAGCTGGTGCTCCCGAGGATGGTGGTGCTGGTGGTGCTGGTCAGCCGCCCTGCCGTGTCCGACTCTTTGCGATCCCATGGCCTGCAGCATGCTAGGCCTCCCGGTTCCCAGCGGTGGGGTATCAGGCTCTAAAGTGAAAGACTGGCAGGGGCTGGGTGGGCCCTCGGGGGGATGCTCTTTGGTGAGGCCGCCCTTTCCCTGCTGGGAGCTCGGCAGCTCTCGAGTGCTGGGTGCTTTCTGTCTGCACCTTCGCGGCCACCTGTCACCAGGGAGGCTGGAGGGTCCCTGGGAGGGGGGTGTGTGTGTCGGGTGGGGGCGGGGTGGGATGCGGACAGTAAGTCTGATGCAGAAAAGGGACCTGGAGGGAAGGGAGAGGAACAGAAGACGCAGGTCGTGGTGAGCAGTGCTCGCCTCTGTTGGCTGCCAGCCTATCTTCTGGATGTGAGGGAAGCTTCACGGGTGGGGGGGAGGTTTAAGAGAAGTGAGAACAATCTGGACAGGCTCTGGAAGGAATGCAGACTGGCAGACGGGAGGTAAGTGATCACTTTGAAGACTGGGGAGTGGGGGCCGCCCTGATCCTGGGCACCCACCTTGTAGCAGCCTTCACTGTGGGCTGTGTGACTCTATGGGTGCTGAGCCGCTCATGAGGCAGAGCTGAGGCTTGGGACTCAGAAAGCTGCTCCCCAGGTTTGGCTCCGGTGGGTGCAGCGGAAGGTCAGGTGCTGAGGACCTCACTCTGGCTGACGTCTCCCTGGAATCCACCCTCTTTTGTGTGACAAACGGCAAGTCAGAGGAAGTCACACCCCTAACCACAGTAGCCCATGTTCCCGGAAATAGCAGCTTAGAAGACACAAGAATGTGGCCAAGACTGAGTGGGAAATGTGCCTTGATCACGCTTGTCTGGCTCTATAGACTCTGTGAAAAATTATCTACAAGAACAATGTCTATTATGGAGACCCCATTTCAAAGCCTGGTTTCCCAAAGCTCTCTTAGAGAATGGCATATTCTCTCCATCATCATCTGCTTAATCCCAAGCGTCAGCAGGACACTTGGGATTTTCCATTTCAAAGATGGCTCATCCCAAAACATTCAAAATCAGACCAACAGTTGTTCACCAGGAGCTCCTGAACACTCTTTGCTGTGATTATAGCAAGAAAAGCTTAGTTTGTCTTAAAGTGTTTTATATTTATTCTTTGCCCTCTGTCAGCTTCCCCAGATGGGAGATCACCCTGGGAGATAAGCAGGTTGGCCCCATTATTTCTGTGCTTCGGATGGACCTGAGGCGACCCGCTTTCATTCTTTATCTGCCCTTTGCTCCACTCCCTGAGCCGACAGTCATTTCCCTTCACGGTTTATGAAACTCTGCAATTTACTAGCTAATCACTGGATCCTCCCAATCTCAGTCCTTGTCCTTAAAGTCAGAGCACACAGTCCTTGGAGGGTCCCTCTAGTTCTGAGATGCTGCTGATTGCAATAATTTCTGTTTAACCGATATAAAACATTTTAAAGGCTCACGTGTAAAATCAACTTGGCAAAAACAATACATAAACATAAAGAGCCAGCAATGTTTTCTGGCAACATCTCTCTCCCATTGGAAGCAGGAATCTATGTTAATTTTATTAAAAGACAGGCCATCTATCAGTTTAGCAAACATGACTCTCCTGGGGTTAAGTGAAGGAAAGTTGTATCTCTGAAAATAAGATAATCCTGGATTGAGACTTAAAAGGTTTCTCTACTATCGGAAAACTTTAAACAGTCACTCAGCCAATATTTATGAAATAAATGCATCAAAACACTTCTTCCACGTGCCAGTATTTTACCCACCTTTTCTTAAAGGCCTATCTGTGAAATTACAGAAAAGAACTGAACTACAGCGAAGTAAGGTTTTGAGATCATCAGAAAAAGTGTTTAGCTAGCAAATATAATGGGATTTCACAAGTCTCATAAAATGTGACATTGAGGCTACCCCTGAGAGGAAATTAGCAAACGAAAGCCTACCTGTGTAGAGATCACCTACCTGTGGAAGGTAACTGCTTCTATCTTCTCTCTTCTCCAGAATCGCCAGCTATAGCCCGCAGGCTGGGAAGGGTGCATTCCCAGTAAGGTGTGCGTTCATGCTTGTGGCTCATGGAGCCGTCCCCAGTGTGAAAGCAGATGGGATATTACAGAAAGAACTGAGCAGGGCATCGCCAGCACTTCCCAGAGAAGAGGAGGCCTTGGCTACCAGACTCCCAGGGGAGAAGAAGGCAACAAACTGCCATTACTTGGTGGCACCAGGTATCATCAAAAACCGTGATGTGTGCCTGTTGGCCATCTGTATGTCTTCTTTGGAAAAGTGCCTACTCAAATCCTCTGCCCAGTTTGTAATGATTATTTGGGTTTTGGGAACTGAGTTGCTCAGATTCGTACCTGTTTTGAAAAGTAACCCTGGCAGGAATATTGTTTGCAAATATCTTCTCCCATTCAGTAGGCTGCCTTTTTGTTTCGTTGATGGTTTCCGCTGTGCGAAAGCTTCCAAAGAATTCATACAGTGGCCGACAGTCCTATGAAAAGAGGTAATCTTTAGGGAAATGCAAATCAAAACAGTAACGAGATGCCACCTCACACTGTCAGAGTGGCCGTCATCATAAAGAGAGCAAGTAAGAAGCGCTGGTGAGGATGCGCAGAAAGGAGGCCTCTGTGCACTGCAGATCGGAACGTAAGCTGGCGCGGCCACCACGGACAGCAGCGCAGAGGCTCCTCAAGAAATTAAAACAGAACTGTAATGCAGTCCAGCAGTCCCGCTCCCGAGTGTTTACCTGAGGAAAATGAAAGCACTGACTCAAAAAGATACGTGCAGCCCCGTGGTCATCGCAGCGTTATTTACAATAGTCAAGGTGTGGGAGCAACCTGAGTCTATCGGTGGAAGAATGAATAAAGAAGATGTGGTATGCAATGGATTACTGCTCACCCATAAAAAAGAAGGAAATCTTGCCATTTGCAACAGAATGGATGGGTCTAGAGGGTATTATGTGAAGTGAAATAAGTCAGAGAAAGACCAACACTGCATTATTTCACTTATAAGTGAAACATGTGGAAAAGCAAAACAAATGAGCAAAGAAAAGGTAAACAGACTCGCAGACTCGGAGAAAAGACCAGTGGCCACCAGAGGGAGGGGGGCTTGAATGAGACAGGCGAAAGTGATTAAGCACAAAGTTTCAGTTATAAAATAAATAAATCAGAGGGGTGTAACACACAGTATGAAGAATATGGTCAATAGAACTGTTAAGAACTGTATAAAGACAGATGTCTATGAGACTATTGTGGTGATCATTTGTAATGTATTTAAATGTTGAATTACTATATTGTACACCCGATACTAACATAATATTATACGTTAAATATACTTCTATAATTAAAAAGAAGATGACATCACCCTTTACTTGGCACTGGGTTGAACACTTCAGACACAGCTCTCATTATTTTTTCAGGCCCATTCTTTGGGATGGAGATCATCATCTCTACTTAATAAATGAGAAAAAGAAGGATCAGAAATGTTAAGAAATCTGCCCCAGGTTCGAGGAGGAGCAGAACTTGAGGCAATTAGAACTTACTTCTGTTTTAGCCTCTGGTCTAAATCTCCCTCTGATTCTGCACTCACCCAGCTCCTCAGGCGGCATTTTCTAAAAGAGACTGGCCCACAGATGCAGTGGGACACAGGAGAGAGTGGAGTTTGCAGACAGCGTGTCTGAGTTCCAATCAGGTGCTCTTTTTCATGGGCTCCTGGATAGTGAGAGGGTCTTCTGTCCGCGTCTGCAGAGTGGGAGAGCTCAGAGATCTCGCCAGGAAGCCCCTCACTGGGCCACCAGAGTGCCGCCGCAGGGCCGCCTCCCGACACCGGCAGTTCCTTTTCCATTTTGTGCTAGCCAGTGTGGTGAACGGGCCTTGTCGGGTCAACATTCACATATGGGCTTCTGGGGAGTTTGGTGCAACCCTGTGGGCTCACAGACCAGAACATGTGATGCTTTCATCCGTAGACCCAGCTTTCTCTGCAGAGCACTCAGCCTGGAACACGGCAACCCCACCAGGACACTGCTCCCTCTCCACGAGAGCCAGCTTCCCCCGGAGAGTGTCTCCACATTGTCCGTTTTAATTACAGCAAGATTAAATACTGGCACAACACTCCTTGCCCAGAAAGTAAATATCAAAGGAGAGTCATGGAAAATTTTCTCTCTGGATAGTTGGAGCCTGCGATGGCATGGCGAACGCGCCCCAGAGGTCAGCAGTGACTTGGGTGGAGGAAGAGACTGGCACACGCTTCTGGAACAAGGTGGAGAGCACGTGTGCCCCCTCGCCAAGCATGTATCCTGGCCAGCTGTGCTGGCAGAACACGGAGCAGCAAGCTTTGCACCCTGATGGGGACAAATGAACCTGCCTGTGATGGTTATTCTGTGACAGGCTGTGATCTGTTGAGACCCAAGGATCAGCCAGACAATCAGCGAAGGTTCTAATGGGTAGAAAGTGTGTCAATAAACAACCTTGTAATCAGAACGCTCCTCCCGTTTGCAGAGCACTTTACAGTTTCTACAACCCTTGGACGTACATGGTTCAGTTTAAATCTCACGGGAGGCCTGGAGGGTGTCCCCATCATTCTCAGTTTATACAACAGCAGCGGCAGCACAGGTGGTTCCGTGCACAGAGCAGGAACCGGTGTTAGGAACGGGGCAAGCGCCTTTTTGTTTTTGAATCCCTCAACACATATTGTTGAGCCCCTACTCTGCGCCAGGCACTTTCCTGAGGGCTGGGAGTAAAGACGTGAACAGAAGAGTGAAAATGCCAGCCCTAAGGGAGCTGGTGTTCCAGCTGGAGGAGGGGCAGACAGTGAGAAACGGGTGGTGAGATGACCAGTGCCCGCAGAGGAATGAGGTGGAGAAGGGGAGAGGAGGCAGGCATGAGGATGGGCCTGTGGGTGGATGGTCTGCAGCTGCTCAGGAGAGGACCTCCAGAGAAGGTGACATTTGGGGAAAGATCTAGAGGTGTCTGGGGGTCTGCAAGGAGGGCGAGGCCAGTGGGCATGGATCCTGTGACTGGCCTGCAGGCAAGACAAGGTCAGAGGGGCCAGGGGGCCATGGAGGAGCTGATGGGCCCTGAAGGACTCCAGCCTGACTCTGAGCAGGATGAGAAACCGCTGAAGGGGATCTGGCTTTACTCTCAGTACTTTTGCCCCCTTTAATTTTCAGAACAACTCGACAGAGTAGGTGCTATTGTAGTCCCCCTTTTAGATGAGTAGTTAAACACAGAGAGGTTAAGTAACTTGCTGGAGAACACACAGTAAACCTTTTGGAATCAGGAGTCCAGCTCTGGTCTGTCTGCCCACGGAGCGCACGGTCCTAAGCCTTCCTAAGCAACACTGACTTTTCAGCACTAGGAGACTTGTGCCTCTCCTTCAAGTGAGCTGCGGAGGATCACACACCCAGGCAGCTGTGCAGTCACTGGACTAGTTGAAATCATTTTCCCCTTGCACCAATATGTCATATTTGTTTATAATTTATTAGTCCATCATTATGGAAAAAAGTAGGAAACAAATTTGCGAAATATTTTTTAAAGTCTTATGAATCCTAGACTTTCCCTGCTATACCAGGCTCTCTCTCTCTCTCTCTCTCTCTCTCACACACACACACACACAGATAAATAAAAAATAAAAACCATCTGGCAGAGATTGTCGATCATGGAAAGGTTAGGCAATGTCCAGTGTTACTTGGGCAAGGACAAAGCTGTTGTAAGATGTCTTGTGTGCTGGGGCACCTCCACTTATTCCCACCCTGCTTTGAAAATAACACGAGTAGAAAAGGCCCAGAAAGGCAAGTGGGAAGTGCTGTTAAGCGGCAACTGGACACACGAAATTGCCATAAAGTGCATATGAAAACTGATAAAATCAGGATAAAGTTATAGTTTAGTTTTAGTACGTTACCGTCATACCAAGGTCGATCTCTTGTTGGTTTGAAAATGTTCTGTGGTTATTGAAGATGTTATCATTGGCAAAAGCTGGCTGATGATACACAGGAACTCTCTGTACTGTTTTCACAAATTCTTATGAATCTTAAATTATTTAAAGATAAAAAGTTTCTTTTTTTTTTTTTAATGGGAATGGGATTCAAAGGCATGTTTGTAGCAGCATGGTTAGTAAGAGTAAAACTTGGAAGCAACTTAAATAGTGATTTCCTCAATAAGAGACTTGTTACCCTACAGCCAGATGGTAGGATATTGTTATTGCTTAGTTGCAAATTTGTGTCCAACTCATTTGTGACCCCATGGGCTCATTTGTAGCCCACCAGCATCCTCTGTCCATGGGATTTCCCAGGCAAGAATATTGGAGTGCGTTGCCATTTTCTTCTCCAGGGGATCTTCCTGACCCGGGGATGGAACTCTGTTAGGCAACGGGGCAGTAAGAGGAGAAGAGGAGAAAGCAAACGGCGGAACAGCGTGCGCAGCACGCGGTGAATGGCGTTTCAAAAGGCGAGTGCGCAGATGCGTCTGTATAAACCACCTCCAGGAAGACGGGTATTTAGGGCTCAGCAACAGCCGGGAGTTCTAGGGAGAGAATCTGAGAGTCTGGGAGACAAGCGGGAGAGAGGCTTTTTCTTAAAAGAAAATGCTTTAAAAAAAAAAATCAGATACATGCAATTACCTATTTGAAAGCAAAATGTTCTGAATGTGGTACACCACCAAAAGGGAACCTCATGACCTTTCTAGTTACTAATCATGCATCAATAAAAGCAGGAACTGCATAGCAAATACCTGATCTAAGAAAAAGCGTAAAATCTCTGTATGTCAAAATACCACAAGATAAAAATAAAGGTGAGGAAAATTACTCATTCCTTAGTTCAATCTCCAGAGTCAGTGTTCTAACTAAAAAAAAGTGAGGAAAAAATTGTAACATGTGTTGACAGTTGAAGATTAATATATTTAATATATTAAAAGCCTATTTACTCATCCAAAAGAAAAATATAAAGACCATCAAAATAGAAAAGTAGGTGAAAGAACAAGGCAGCGGGCTACCCTCAAAAGGAGAAATGCAGTCGGCGCATATATACCAAAAATATCCACTCTGGCCAATCATCAGAAAAAAGTAAATTAAAACAAAGCAGCATTTCCCAACTTTCAGGTTAACAAGTAATGAAATAATACTTCCAACCCAGAAATTCTACCTCTATGAATATAGCCTAAGGAAAGTAGTATAAGTGTGGGGAAATTTTTATCTAAAAAACAAAATTCCTAGGTTGGTGTTCCTAATTCTTAAAAAAAAAGTCAGAAATAGCCTGAGTGTTCCAACAAGAGGAGGCTGCTCAAGTAAATGAGAGCCCAGCCATTCTATGGGATAAAATGTGGGCATTAAAATAGTTACTATACAAGATGGTCAGAGTATTGCTAAACGAGAAAAGCAGATTCTGTCCCGACATTCTATAGCCTATGTATAGTGTTATGTACATGTTCTATCTTGGGAAAAAGCACTTATGATTTTTGCCTTTCCTGATGAAAATACACCTGGGGCTTCCTCGGTGGCTCAGCAGTAAAGACTCTGTCTGCAATGCGGGAGACCCAGGTTCGATCCTCAGGTCAGAAAGATCCCTTGGGGAAGGGAACGGCTACCCAGTCCAGTAAGCTTGCCTGGAGAATTCCATGGACAGAGGAGCCTGGCGGGTTTCAATCCATGGTATATAGATAGATAGATAGATATACCTAGAAAGTTCTTAAAGGGAATCTTCCAAAATGCTGACATTAGTTCTCTCCAGGCAGGACAACCACAGAATTTCTTTTTACAGTTTCACAGGGTGTATTTTGCTCACCTCCACGTTCTCTTTGTTTCTACCACTGTATGCGTGTCTGTGTATAAAAATCTGAAATAAAGGAGCGAATAAAGTCCCTTCAGCCTGTGAAAGTGAAACAGGATCAAGCACTGAAGATGTGTCAGGCAGGTTTGGACAGAGCCGCCTGCGGTGCCGTCGGAGGGCGGTTCGTTTCCGTGCTCCCTCCTCCCCGCTCCCTGTGGACAGCCCCTGCCTGCTCACAAAGTCCCTTCCCCATCGGAAGCCCCAGCTCAGCTCCTCTAGACACAGATAGGCACTGCCTTCCTTGTGGCACCTGGTGAACAGCCGGTGAGCACTTCCTGGCTGTGGCACTGGCTGACGACGTCAGGATCTCTCTCCTTCGCTGGAATACCTGGAATCACCTGGTGTGACTCTATCCCGCGTGCCTGCTCTGTGCCAGGCGTGGGGTCAGTCACTGGGAGGAACATGGATGGGATAAGTCACGGTCACTAACTGGCCACAGGGCTCTTAGTGGCACGCAGCAAGCCTGCTGCAGGCTGTGAGTAGGAAAGAAGTTTATTAAAGATGTCAGGCAGCTCACGGGCTTTGTGGAAGGCTGGAGACACAGGCTCGGCTGCCACGAGGCCAGGTGGACTCCCAAACCTCACTGCTCCAGCGAGACGCCACCGCCTCTGTTCACTGTCACTGCCGCTCAAGCCGTGGACGCTGCCCTCTGGACACCGCGCCCTCGGAGCAGTTCAGCCACTGCCATCTTTCCTGGGGGACTCTGTACAGTGGCAGTTCCCATGTGGCCTTTAAAGGGGGTCCTGCTCAGTGTGTCTGATATGGCAAGTCCTAGATGCCACTTAGGTGTGATGGGACTCACGTTGTGTGAGATTCTTCAAACTTGTTTAAAAAGAAACCAAAGGGCCACGAACCAGGACAAATGTGCCCCCGACTTTCAGGAACTTTGGGGCAGCAGTGGGCAGTTTAAACACATGAGAAGACAGCAGAAGTGTATAGGGGCCTTTGGAGTCCCTGGTGAGAAGGGCGGCAGCCCCTCAAGGGAAAAGGAGAGCTCCCCCAAGTGGTGTTGGGGGATAAGACTTATTTTAGGGGAGGTAGAGGCAGGCACTGGAAAAGATCACCATGGCCAGCTCTGAAGAGCTCCAGGAGCCAGTCGAGTAAGAGGCAAGCCTCTCTGGGCAGAGGAAAACCCAGGGTGAAATCTTGGGCACTGTGGCAGGCTGTAGGGGGACATTTGGGGATACAGTGGTGCTATGGGTTGAATTGTGTTACCCCCAAATTCATATGTTGAAATCCTAAGCCCTAGTACCTCGGAGAAGGCAGCGGCACCCCACTCCGGTACTCTCGCCTGGAAAATCCCATGGGCGGAGGAGCCTGGTGGGCCGCAGTCCATGGGGTCGCTAAGAGTCAGACACGACTGAGCGACTTCAATTTGACTTTTCACTTTCATGCACTGGAGAAGGACATGGCAACCCACTCCAGTGTTCTTGCCTGGAGAATCCCAGGGACGGGGGAGCCTCGTGGGCTGCCGCCTATGGGGCTGCACAGGGTCGGACACGACTGAAGCGACTCAGCAGCAGCAGCAGCAGCACCGCAGGAAATGACTGTATTCAAGATATAGGGCCTTTAAAGAGGCAAAGCGAGGTCACTATTAGACTGTGCCGTAATCCAGTGTGACTGCTATCCTCCTAAGAAAAGGAGATCAGGACACAGATGCGGAGATCAGGACACAGATGCGCTTAGAGGGGAGACCACAGCAGGAAGACAGCCATCTACAAGCCCAAGAGAGAGACTGCAGTAGAAATCAACCCTGCTAACAGCCTGGATCTCAGACTCCAGCCTCCAGAGCTGCGGGAAAGTAAATGTCTGTTAACCCACCCAGTCTAAAGTATTTTGTTATGGCAGCCCGAGTAAACTAGTACAATGCTAAGGTCCTCAAATATACCAGAAGGTTCTGTTTGACGCCACTCCCCAAAGGCCATCCTGGGCACGCGGGGCTTTCCAGAAAATCATGGTTGAACAAAGAGAAGGAAAGCTGGCCTGATGCAGCCAGGAGCGGCGACTTCAGATGGAAGAGGGGCTTTAGAAAGTCTGGGTTGTCCAGGGAGCCCTGGCTGCAAGGGTGCTGTGTTCTCAAGCCATGGGGNGGGGGGGTGGGCGGCGGGGCTTGGGGCATTTCTGTTGTCTCACAATATACCCTCAGGAAGCCTGCTGGGCCAACCACTAAACTGTTCTCATGTTCCTTCCTGAAGCCCCTCTTCTACACCTGACTCTGTAAGTCTTCGTTTCTTTGTGTGTGAAATCAAAAAAGATACATGCCCTGTGCCTAACCACCCACTCAGCACAAGGGAAGGCTCAGGAAAGGAGAGTTCTCTTCCTCCGCTCTTTCACAGCAGAGGCAAACGCATATTGGGGTGGGAACAGCAAGGGTAAACATGTGATTCGGGTGGAGACCTGATTTATGAACGACTCATAAATCATCTGAAACGATACTTTCCTGGTGATAGTCAAGCCTCTGTAAACACTCAGTGTGACCTTTGCGTGTTATCTTTTCTAATGATGCCAAACATGCGGTTGCCGTCTCTGATATAAGTCCAGTGTGACTTTCCCTGGACGCACATGCCTGCAAAGACTCCTGCCCATCACGATGGTAGGTAACTGGGTTTCATACAGAAAAGAAGAGAAAAATAAGATATGTACAGTCTTTATTTTCATAAACTGTGATGGATGTTTCTGCTGGGCACTGTTCCGGGTAAATGTGACCTGGTCATGAATCTTCTATACTTGAAATGCAATGTGTAGGAGGATGAGCACCTGGGGGCTTGGGAACGTCTTTGTGAATTCAGCATTATTTCTGTTCTCTAAGCTGTTGTTCTTCCAGTAATTTTGGGATTAGATTGGGTTTCATATATGTCTCTAATTCTTTAATTCCTTGGCTTTGAGTGAGTGATTTGTGAAATTAAATATAACTTCAGAGCTACAGCATTGTGTCATTTTACAGGAAACTGAACCTGGGGAAGGCAAGAAGCTGCCTCAGGATTTCACAGGAGCTTGTGGGGCAGCTGAGCCCCTCTCTCTAGGCCAGTGGTCCCTAAACTTGCTTGTGCGGTGGAGTCACCTGGGGGGTCAGTGAAAAATACTGATACCTGACTCCCATCCCGGATATTCTGACTTACTTGGTCTGCAGTGAGGCCTGCCTGAGTTTCAGGGTTTTTAAGCTGCCCAGGTGATTTTTATGTTCTGAGAAATTTGGGGCAACGCCCGAGGCCCTTTTCATTGTTTCATGCTGTATTAAGAAAGAAATGTGCCTCAAAATCTGTAAAAGCTCACCCAGACCCTTCTCTGTCTTTAATTTAAACGATCTTTTCTGAAGTATCCTTTTGTAGAATGAGTGAAAGGGAATAGAGTGGGCTGCTCTCAGGGTGCAAGGGAAGTAGAAGGAAGTGTCTCCCCGACCCTGGCAGGAGTAGAAAGTGAGGCTGGAGAGGATCGTCCCTCAGGCCTCGCCTCAGAAACTGTCTTGAGACAGCTGGAAATAGTAGAAAAATGGTGGGATCCTCCCAGTTCCACTCAGACCCCCTCCTCCAGCTTCAGAGTGAACGTAACCCTAACTTAGAGCCCTGGCAGGGCCCCTGCCCAGCCTGACTCCCTCTGAAGACGCCTGACTCTTGATCATACAGGACAAGGCTCTTCAAGGCGCAGCAACTTAGCTCAAAGGACCCAATTTCTAGGAGCACCACCAGCCCGCTTCAGCTCAAGGCTGGGCACAAAGCCCCACCGTCTAGAAACTATAACAGACGCCAGCTTTATCGCTGCACTGTCTCCCGTGCCTACAGGCGCCAGGGGCCCGTGTTCACTGAGGACAGGAGAGGAAGCAGAGAAAGGCGGGGGCTGTGGAGACTAGAGAGTGGGAGCAGGAAGGCAGCTCAGGGTTTCTCTGCTTGGAAGTGGTCCTCAGACCAGCAGTTGGCAGTGTCAGGGAGCTTGCGAGAATGAGGACTCATTCAATTCCACTGAACCTGCTTCTATTTCATAAGATCTCCCAGGGGCTCCTGTGCACACCGGAGCAGCTCTGGTTCTGGCCGCGTCTCTTGTGCGTCTCACCTGGGCACTTGGCAAATATTCAAAGGCCCAGGCCCTCTCCTTCACTGAGCTGGAGACTGGGGGTTCCTTATTAGCAGCCCAGGTGACGCCCACCCAAGTAGGGGAACCTGTCTTTTCACGAGGGGAGGGAGGGGGAGAGGAAGAGAGAGAAAATCATGCCGGGGCAAGCATTTTCGGGACGGTGTCGGTCGGTTAACTGAGTAACTGGCTCTCCCTGGGCCACCGTGTGCGGCTCCGTCTTCCAGTCACTGCACCCCAGGCCTCCGCTCAGAGCCGCCCGAGCCGAGGGAGCCCTGCGCTCCTCACTCACCCTGGTCCGCAGCCCTGGCTCCTGTCCACTGACACCTCTGTGCTGAGACTCGGTGAAACGAGACCTTCACGATTCCTGTGGTCATTTCCCCGCTTCCAGCCCCCTTTGTGGATGAAGAGAGCAGAAATTTTCCTAATGAGGCTGGCTCTTTTTTTTTTTTTTTGAGAAAACATTCAGGTTTCCACAGTGATCTTAAGCTGAAGATTATTCAAAAGAAGAAAACAGGGAGAGCGGGTGCGGCCTCAGGTCCTGAGCTAAATGTATGGAGGGTTTGTTGTGAGGATTCATTTATTCCTTTGATTATAAAAGCAAGGCATTTCAGTGTGGACAGTTTAGAAAATAAAAGTCCAAAGAAGAAGTAGTCATAATCCCTCAGCTCAAAAATGACTTGCTAAAGTGTGCCACAAAACCATCAGTCTCTCTCTGTATCTTTTTACATTGTAGGAATCACTCCAAGCAAACTGCTCTGAAACCTGTATTTCACTTAATGATATATAGTGATCATTCGCTCACATCACTTCATCTTCTCTTACTTCCTCAGTTGACCGGTTTCTTCTCTGAATCTCCATCTTCTAAAGCAGTCCTGTTCTTGAGCATTGGTCATTTCTATTTTCCCACAGCAGTGAGCTCCTTGAGGAGCAGTTGATATCCTCTGTGCCATTCTATTTAGGATCAAGTCTTAGAAGTGATGAAGGCAAAGGCTGTAAATAGTTTTAAGAATTTGAATGGGTATACACTCCGTAAAAACTGTTCTAATACACACCACCCTTGTGCATCTTACTTCCCATGTATGCCTCTGTTTCCCTCTGGGTGTTATAAATTAAATCATTATTTTTGTCATCCCTTTATGCTGTTTTCCCTATGGTTACACTCCCCGTGCTATATGTCAGTGGAACTCTCTCCTGCGTTTACTCACCGTTTCCATCAGGGTCTGTGCCTGTGTGTGTGAAACGTCACTTTGTCTCCTTAGCGTTTCTCAGCGATGTTTCTCTTTTTCCCACCGATGTATAGAGACTCTTCATATATTGATGTTCTCCAAATTTGGTAATTGTTCTTTAATTTTATGACTTACAACTTTTACATATTTAAACCGGTTTATTTTCTTTTCCTTCTCTGCTTAGAATATCTGCCTGTATTTCTGTGATTAGTTTGTGGTCTTTTTGTAAAAATGTAACCTTTGAATCATTTTATTTTATTGTGATAACTAAAGTATAAAATTACCGTTTTTTCTTCCTCAAATAGTTCACCATTTGTTTTAATACCATTTATTGAATAATCATTCTCTACAGATTTCAAAGACTAAATTTATTTTAA
>SJYQ01096399.1:356932-368083 GCA_006410935.1 Redunca redunca | reverse complement strand
ATAATACATATTATCTATAAATTTAAATGTATTAAATTATGTCTATATTATACATAGATATATAGATATCTATAGATAATCTGTATGGATACATAGATATCTATAGATAATATTATATATGTATATACATATATATATAAAATCACATTTTGTTTATTCATGTATCTGTTAATGGGTTCCTTCTACCTCAGACTCATTTCTTTTAGGTCATTTTTGAATCTTGATAATAACTTTTATTATTAGGTATCTATATCCATATGGGTTGCTAAAAACAGGAAAGGGTACCCAGCAGTCTGAAGCTGTTCTGGAAGGGATCCGGCTTTCCTGCAGCCTCGCTTGGCCTGTGGCAATTTGCAGGAACAGGAATAGCTCTGAACACAGGCAGAGGGTATGGATGTGAGGAGCAAAGGATGCTCTGTAGTGAACCTTGTACTCTAAACTCAGAGTTGCTTCACGGCTCAAGTTTGACTCAAGTCACCAGAAAGGTTGTGCAGATGTTTCCTCCTGGATGCCAAAGTTCTGGTACTCAGGCCAATAAAGCCGAGAGTACCTGCAAAGTGGTCCTAATTCTCCTGTTTCCTCAGCAGTTGCATCCAAATCAGCCATCCCACCCCCACGCCTCCCCATCCCCATCCGTCTGTTGTCCTGACATCAGTCTTGGCCCTAGTGTTTCACAAGGACAAGAGTGGCTTTGCTGATAGAAGCCTTAGTGTAAAGAAGTGTTCCCCAGACTTGCCTGATCACACACTCATCTGAGAAGCTTAATGAAATGCAGACTCGTGGGGCCCACCTCTGAAACCCGCTGAGTCAGGAGCTACAGGAGGCCACGCAGTTTGGATTTTAACAGGTGCCTCAGAGAGTCTTGTGATGCCTGTCACCAAGGGTAGAAGCACAAGCACCTGGCTTAAGTCTAAACACCCGAGTGCTACTGAAGTTTAAGTCCCTGGAAAGCTCTGAACCCACTTGTTGAGCATGCCCCATGCCGAGCGCTAAGGGGAACGAAAGGAATATCAGACCCAGAGACTGTGTGTCTGGCTGCCTGAAGCAGGTCGGCAGGTATCGCCTTGACTGAGTCGTATATCACAGCTGAACCTTGACTCTGTGCTCCTGAAACCTGATTTTTGTCTTTGTATCAACTGTCAGTGTGACTCCGGAGTGTGATAGCATCAGCAAGATCAAGCCCGTTGAGCCTTTCCTCTCTGACATCAGAGTACCCCTCCACAGTGGCCAAAGCATCCCTGGCCACTAGATTTGACCCTCCCCACCCCACTCTGTGATCCTCATCACAGCCATGCCAATGTGATCCTTTTCTAGGGGTCTCATGGACCTAGTGTGGAAAATAGTGAAGTGAAGAGCCTCGATGCTAGGGCCAGAGTAACTGAGTCTGAATCTCCATTCCCTTGTATACCAGCTGTGTGACCCTGTATAAGTGTCTTAATCTCTCTGAGACTCAGTTTCCTCACCGTAAAATAGGCATAATCAAGTGAATATGAGGATTAAATGAGGGAGCTCCCTGGGGGTTCAGTGTTTACATTGGCATTTTCGCTGCCATGGGCCTGGGTTCAATTTCTCATTGTCGAACAAAGATCCTACAAGATGAGAAGTAAGGCCAAAAAAATAAATTAATTAAATCAGATTCTTCATATAAATTCAGGCTACCCTGGCGGCTCAGTCAGTAAAGAACCCTCCCGCCATGAAGGAAACATGAGAGAAATGGGTTGGATCCCTGGGTCGGGAAGGTCCCCTGGAGGAGGGAATGGCAAACCACTCCAGGATTCTTGCCTGGAGAATCCCATGGACAGAGGAGCCTCGGGGAACAGTCCATGGATCACAAAGAGCTGAACACACACACAGATTCATCTAAATTCATTAATTTAAAACACATGTAATGTCTTCTCTAGACCGGTTATGTCCCTCGATCCTGGGATAGAAACTGACTTCAGCTCAGAGCCCTTGCCTGTCTCACTCAGCACAGAGCTCCACATGGAGGAGGCTGGCACACTTTGTCTACTGCTCAGAGTCTTCAGCCCCTTTCTCCTACAATTATATGACCTTCTATGAAGTTTCTCTTGGGAATATTTTTTTTTTTTGGTGATACATGTTTTGATAAAATTTTCTCTGGGGGAATTTCTTCACTTATTGCACTCTTTAAGGGACACTGTCCAGATTTGAAGCTGCCCAGAAGCAATTGAGCTTGAGGTTGGTGGCCCAGGCCCAGGCTGCTCTGGACTGCCCACTACCCAGGTCACCCACCCTTGGGAAAAGCTTCTTCCAGTGTTCCCTTCGGTTTCCATATTACCCTTTGGGAATAGGACTGAAATGTCCTCTTTTGTTAAAATAAGTCAAAGGTTACTTTGTGGAAGGAAACGGTGTCACAAAGGCCATGGAGATGGCTATTTTGTTTGCACCTTGAAGATGGGCAATTTAAGTCTGGAGTTTACAGGTGGGTTTCAAGAGGGCAATGAGCCCCAAAATTGTTTGCACCTTTGAATGAGTGGGTGGATTCTCCCCAGGGAGATCTTTTCCACCGTTCATCAGCTTCTCCCCGGGCTCCATGGGCCCTGACTGAAGTGATCCATTGTTTCCGTTGGCTGAGACAGCTCCTGGCAGAACCAGCCTCCGTGCCGGGGCTGGGACAAAGGTTCCCTCCCACGTTCAGGCGGCAGTGGTGCTGCTACTTCCTGAGCAGCAAGGACAGGGAGAGTCGGGCTGGAGCAGGCCGCCTGGCCTCGGGGGAGCCCAGACCAGTCCGTGCAGGATGGAGTTTAACCATGACGTCAGGGATGGTCTGTGTTCATAGTTCAGGCCCTGTGTATTGGGGTGCAGATTTCTGAGAGTGACATGTTAAGATTCCCTCATGTAGGTGAGGGGCACTCCAGACACCTGCAGTGTGGGCGGCTTCCAGCTCCAAGTTAGCCCCCAGGGAGGCTGGGCATCCTGCTCCTTCTAACAGGCGGTGTTCTTCTCTCAATGACAGCGCACCTGCACCTATGGGTTACGACAGAGACAAGTGCCAGGCAGTCTTCAACCAGGAGAACTGCACCTACACAGTGCTGGACAAGACGGACCCATCAAAGACCTGCGCCGTTGAGGCCTGGGTGTTGTAATGCGCTGTTCACGGGCCCAGAGCTCCCCACCTGGGGGGCCCCAGGTTGTCCCAGGTCAGGCTTCCTTCTCCTATGGCTTCTAACCGTCTGATTGTATAACCCTACCTATTAGTAAAGAATGTTTTAAGCAAACACTTGAGTATGTGTATACTTTTAATTGACAAATTATGTATGCATTGACATAAACACACATTATAAAGCGTGCAAAAGATAAAGGAGGAAACAGAAATAACTGTTGATAAAAGTCACAACATTTTCCCTCCGCTGCAACAGATCACTGTGTGTCCCTCACTCGGAGGAGCGCTGCTGCTTTTCTTGCTTTTGATCGTCTGTGCCCTGCTGCCCCAGGGTCCCACTCTCTGGTGAGCAATTCAAAAAATAAATATGTCTTGGAGATGAAATCGAGATGAAATCCTCTTTTCTTTGAGGTTTCCATGCTCATTCTTCCTTCCTGTTCTTCAGAGAGCATCTGCTGGCCCCCTCATATACATCCGTGCTTGCCTGAGGTTAACCTGGAAGAAGTGCCTCCAAGGCCGCAGGCAGCCCAGTGGGTGTGAAAAAGCCAGGATCCTGGCTTGCCGTTGGGGAATGGCTTGGGTACAGGGCTCCAGTATCAGTTTTCAAAACCTAGGAACTGAAAACGGTGACAGTGTTGATCGTCTCTTGCTGTTTCTGTGAACAGAACATTTGTTCAGTCAACAGGTCCTTCCTGGGTGCCTGGCAGTGCTCTGGGCCTGGGGGTGCAGTAGTGAGCCAGGCCCCTGCTCTCTTGGGGCTTAGAGGTGGGTGTGTGTGTGTATGTGACGAATCGCAAGCGAGCAAACAGTCCTCTGCTGAACAATCCATGGACAACTGGTAAAGAGCTCTATTCCACCTCTGGCCCCTCACCCCATCCTCTGGCCCCTCACCCCATCCTCTGGCCCCTCACCCTATCTGTGCAAACACTGTGTGGACTAGTTGAGCAATCTCGGTAGGTCCTGGATCTTGGTCACCAGAAGATAATTTTTTAAAATGTCCCTTGGTCACTTTTAGTTGCAGAAAAAAAAAAAGTCTTAATCCAGAATCTTCATGTGAATTGAAAAAGAATGCAGGACAGGAACATTAAGAGTATGATATGCCATTTTGGCTTCATCTGCCCGGCAGGGTTCAAGATGACTTACTTCCTCACGGGGCTTTCACGGGCTTCTCAGACATTCCCTCCTGCTCCTCTTTCTCCGTAGCTCCCTTTCCAATCTGGTTTCTCTGGTAGCTCAGATGATAAAGAATCTGTCTGCAATGCAGGAGACCTGGGTTCAAGCCCTGGGTTGGGAAGATCCCCTGGGAAAAAATGGCAACCCACCCCAGTATTCTTGCCTGGGAAATCCAATGGACAAAGGAGCCTGGCCGCCTACAGTCCCTGGGGCCACAAAGAATTGGACACGATTTAGTGAAAACAACAACATCCCCTTCCAGCCCCCTTCCATGACAGCCCTTTTAGCGTCTGCATTTGTTTCCTGTTGCCCTCTGCTGAGGTAGCCTTGCCCCTTATCATTCTTGGGTGAGTTGCATAAAGCTCTATCAAAATCATTTCCCTTGCAAATCCTACTCAGATGGTTTTCCATCTTTCTGGGGAATCTGAGGAGCAGGTTAGCAGCTATTAATAGTATTGGGGACTTCTTCAAAACTAAGACAAAGATCCTTATTTTAACATCTGGTAATAAACAAACATAAAATTCCAATGTGGATAATGTCAAAGTGTGAGGGGAGGTGTGTGGTGGTGTGAACAGAGTGGTGGAATGCGGAGTGTAGAAAATTGTGTGGTGTGTGATATGGTACAAGCAGAGAAATGCTGTGCAGTCAGACAGTGAGGAAATAGCAACCCACTCCCGTGTTCTTGCCTGGAGAATCCCAGGGATGGGGGAGCCTGGTGGGCTGCCGTCTGTGGCGTGCACAGAGTCGGACACGACGGGAGCGACTTAGCAGCAGCAGCAGCAGCAGTGTAGTTTGGAACAGCGCTCTGATACTTATTTATTGAATTTTTAAAAATTGTGGCAAAATACACATAACTTAAAATTTACCATTTTAGCCATTTTGGGGTACAGTTGCGTGGTATTAAGCACATTCGCAGGGCTGGACAGTCATCACACCGCACATCCAGAATTTCCTACTATCCCAAACAGAAACTCTGCATCCACGAACAATGATTCCGCTTCCCCAAGTCTGGCAGAACGTGATTCTATTTTTCTGTAGGTATCTCATGTAAGGGAACCGTGTTTCGTCCTTCTGTGTCTTCTGACATTTATTTTTTGCATTTGCGCGTTAAAGCTAAATAATATGTACCGTGTGAGGACGTCTGGTGTGAGAAAATCACTTAGGATAGTAGGGACGGGGGAGCGTGGTGGGCTGCCGCCTCTGGGGTCGACGGCGTCGGACCCGACTGAAGCGACGCAGCAGCAGCAGCAGCAGCAGCAGCAGCAGCAGAGCAGCAGCCCGCCTTTCAGAGCTTGCCTTCGACAAACGTTTCTTTCAGTTAACCTTGTCTGTTGGAGAAGGAAATGGCAACCCGCGCCAGCATTCTTGCCTGGAGAATGCCAGGGACGGGGGAGCCTGCTGGGCTGCCGCCTCTGGGGTCGCACCGCGTCGGACTGAAGCGCCTTGGCAGCGGCGTTGACCCGGCGAGAAGACTGGTCTGGGCGCAGGAGGACTTGTGCGCTGCACTCTGCTCCCTCTGGGGGGCAGGCGAGAGCCTCGGGCCGACCCCGACTCGAGATCTCGCGAGACTGTCAGACGCGCGGTGCGAGGCGGGGGCGGAAGGCTGCGTTCTCGCGAGAACCCCGCTGGGCCTCGGCGCGTGTCTGGCCGGCGGCGGCGCGGCGAAGCTCTCTGCGGAACGCCCGGCGCGGCCCTCGGCGGCGGTGAGCACCGGCGCGGCCAGCGGGGCGGGCGGCGCCCCTCCGCTCTCGCGCCGCGGGCGGGTCTGGGGCGTCGTGGCCGCGGCTCGGCCGGCCCGGCCGGGCCCGCTCTCGGAGGCCGGCCTCTCCCTGGACCTGCCGCCGGCCCGGGCTGCCCCCCGCGCGGCCCTCGGCTCCCGGCCCCGGGTCACCTTCCTTCCTGCCAGCCTGTCCTTCCTTGTCCTGGGCCGCGCCGGGCCCGGGCCCACCGGCGCCCGCCGCCCTTCCGCCCTGCGCGCGGCCCGCGGCTGAGAGCGCCAGGTTGTGCTCGCTCTGCCGGAGTCCGCTGCAGCGAGGAGGGGCCCAGAGCAGATGCCTTCCCGGCCTGCTGGGGGGAAACAGACAGGCTGCAGTTCTTTTCGGCCCTCTGCCCGCCCGCCCACGGCACTTGCGGTGAAGTGCCTGCAGTGCTCTCCAGAATCCTGAGAGCTGGCTCCCTTACCTCCTTTTCACACAGGCGGAGAGCGAGGCGGGTTGGCCCATTGCTTCGCTCCACCAACAGTTGTTTAATTCAGCGCCTGTCTGTTCAGGGTGTTGAGGATATGGCACTGAAAAACAGTACGGGCCTAGTCCTTATTTTCATGGAACTAAATAATCGGGGCAGGGACAATAATCGTGTAAATAGGCTTAAGTGCCACGTGGTGTAACGGGGCATGGTGAGACCAAGAAGGGCAGACGGCAGAGCCTAACACTTGACCCCAGAGGCAGAGCCTTTCTCACCATGCTGTTCTGGGTTGTTTTCTCGTCAGGCTGAGGTTCATCGTGCCATAACTTGCCGCGACCCACTTGGTAATACGGACGTCTAGTGGTAGGGACTGTCGAGTTTCTTCTGGATGGGGATGGGGCAGGTCGTCATAGTTGGCTCATCTCTGCACGGGGGCACTGGTGTGACATTTTCGGAGTCTTTGAGGAAGACTCGCTCAGACGCTGCCGTGGAGTTGGGAGTGGGACCGTGGACCTTGCTTTGCTCTTTGAAGGTCTGCTAGTTTGCAGATTTGTTAAGGGAGATGCTACAGGTAAAGTCTAGCAGGGTAACATATCTTACATTTTATTTCTCCCTCCTTTTCTATTGTTCTTGGGTCCCTAGGGAAAATCCTCAAGTTTTATGATAATGTGTTTGTGTTAAAATTCACTTCTCCAATTACCTTATTTTGGGCAAATAGGTGTTTTAAAAGTGGAGAAGCATGGTGAGCCATGTAGGGAAAGAAAGATGTGATTCTCAAAGAGGGAGGAGATGTCTTAAGAATTAGATGGGACTCCCTGCCCCACCACCATTTTACTTAAAGTCAGTTTAGCGGTGCCAGAATCTCAGGAGGCTCTGTAGGGGCTTCATAAAACTGTACAGGTGATTCTGATACAGATTCCTCCCCCACCAGCTTCTTGCTAGAATTTTATGATAATTTCCCTCCCAGAGTAAGTGTTAGCATACTTGAAGGCATTCAGAGCAGTCGCTGCTGTGACTGCCGAACTTCTAAATCTCGGCCTCTGATTTCAGACTTTTCTTATTTTCTTCGTTTTCGGTGACTCAGTGTCGCAGACTTTCCTCCAGGGCCTATCACAGGGTGTGTCCGTGTGGACAGTAAATATCTGTAGGATGAGTAAGAACAGTGAAACCTAACACTTAAGCGATCCGTGCCCCATCCATTGTGTGGTTAGAGAGCACAGGCTCAGACCTTGGATTAAATCTTGGTTCTTTTACTTGGAAGCCTGTGACTGTAGGTAATGCATCTGACCTTGTCAAGCCTCAGTTTCCCTGTTTTAAAAGTTGTATTTGTAATACGTACCTTAAAGTTTTGTGAGGACTAAATGAGATGATGTGTTAAAAAAAAAGTCTTGCTTCATAGATATGTTAAATACTTACTGAATCCATTCCTCCAGCAACTGTTTACTGAGCACCTCTGTGTAACTGCACGAAAAGACAGCCTCAGTCTGTGTGGAGTGTACACAGTGCACCTTCCTTCTAGTGTGTTTTCTGAAGTGGGATCAGAAAATAAACGGCTTCTCCGTGACAGATTGTGGTAAATACTATAGAGATGATGTTAAAATATGTTAAGGGGAAGTGTGTGGAAGGAAGACTTATTTTATATGGGATAATAAGGAAGACGACACTGGGAAGAGGAGTGGGCACGGACATCCGGGGGAGAATGCAAGTGCCCTGAGGCATTCCTGGCATGCTGGAGGAGCAGCAAAGAGGCCGCTGTGGCAGGGCTGAGTGGGCTAGAGGAGGGGAGAAGTGGGCAGCAGTAATGAGGTTCTGCAGGAATCCTGGAGACAGATGAGGGCGACTTATTTAATTGATGAACTACAAAAAATGTCTTCCTTTATGAGCATACCCATTCTCTTATCAGAAGTAATCAGAAACTATTCTAAATGCTGTATCATATATTAATGACGTATGAATGTGTTACTTTATAATAATGTATTACAATACATGTATACCATACACATATTAATGATTACATGTATTAATCTTTGACTCTTTCCAAAAAAGTATGCCCAGTCTCAGAGAATCAAGACGTGTTTCTATGAAGGATACACAGTGGCATGTGTTACTAGACCAGAGAGCATTTTCTGAGTGTTACTGAAATCAGGGAATTCAGTGTCTCTGTATATGTGCTAGTTAGCTTGTAAGTCTTAAGTGATTGTTAACAGGGACCAACCAGTATGTAAGTGTGGGATCAAGTTCAGTTTCATGAAGGACCCGTAGATTGCTGTGGCAGTTTCATTAGTCTTTTTGCTGCACTTTGGCCCTCTTAAAATTTTGCTATCAGTTTTTATTTTGGCTTTTGTTTTCAACATAGGTATGTCTAAACACATTGTTGCACACAGAAGAGGCAAGCAGTGCAGATGGCCTGAGCTGATAAGGGGCCAGGCTGGCCGCTTCTGCTCTGGTGAATTGTTTTAGTGTTTCCATGCTTGTCAGCTAGGGGAGCAGCCAAATGGTCCTTCTCAGCTTGCCTTCTTTGCTTGCTAAATGTTAGGAACATCCCCCCTAGTCTACCATTACCTGGAATCCTGGCATGTCATCCTCACTCTTTGAATTAGATAGATTCACTGGCAAGTCAACAAAAGGTTATCTTGAGGGTCCCTTTAAAACAACAACAGCGAACTTCTGCATGAATGCTTCATTCTGAGTCTCTTAGTCCCCCTGATTAGACTCTGACATTCTCCCTGACTCTCTTATCACCCCTGATTTTACTTGGCTTGATTATGCAATGGAATCAAGATAATCTGTTCTGAGGCTGAGGGTATGTTTGGGGGTAAATATTCCTTTTAGCTAGCGTTGTCTTGAGTGCTCTAGAAACATGGCAGTTTGGCTCAGTGAAGGAATGGGTAACTGGCAAAATAGGTTAGAAAGGTTTTGCTTGTCAGTTGGTCACAGACAGGAAGTTAAGTCTTTCAGTACTTGAACAATTACAGATTTGATAAGAAAATGATGTTGGATATATTTTGAGTTTTAGTTTGGCATTATTTCTAGACCTCTAGGCTTCAGAGGAGGGAAAATATTTTATCATTTGCTTGTCTCTGTCAGGAGAACCACAAGATATTTACCATATAAAATTAGGGATAAATTATATTATTACTGTGATGACAGATAAATAACATTTTTCCCTATATTATGGCAAGAAGTTTCAAGTTGAAGATAGGGTGCAGCCCTAGTTCTGAAAGCTTACCAAACTTATGTGATGTGGGCTGGAATTCCTGTGTGCTGTAAAATCAGAGGAAGAAAATCCAGAGATGGCTGTAGGCGCAGTTACTGCTTCCCCTTAAGCTCACACAGCAGCTAGTGCTTGCGAATCTGTATAGTTGGGCTTGGACGGTTCTGGCATTGGGAAAGGCACTTTACATCGGGGCCTAGCCTGAAAGCATAGTTTCAGTAGCAATATCCTTGCTAGTTTTGTCTTGTTTGAAAGCAAACGGAAAGTAACAGTTGTGGTAGAAACATTTCCACTTCTGAAAAACCTTTCTGAATGGGACATCAAGTTGACTGCTTATGTTTAAAGCAGAACTGTACCACACTTCCTGTGGCTGGTCTGAAATTGACCATTCATTTCTCATGTAGTCATCCATCCATTTATCAAATAAGTATGGAGCCTCTGTTGAGTTGAGGGTTAAAGCACTGCACAGCTCCAGGGCCACCATTCTCTAGATCAACTCAGGAGAGCACATGGGATGTGCAGGGGGCTTGGTAGCACTGTGATGCCGACACCAGGCCAACAATCCATGGCCCTGCTCTCAGGGCCTCTCAGACTAAGGAGGCAGACGTGCACCAGTAAGGGGACTTGTGTTACAGGCGCCATGCTGGAGGCTGACACGCATCACACCAGCCCAGGGGAGGCAGCAGCTAGCTGTGTGTGTATGTTAGTCATTCTCTCGTGTCTGACTCTCTGCGACCCCATGGACTCCTCTGTCCATGGAACTCTCCAGGCAGGAATACTGGAGTGGGTTGCCATTCTCTTCTCCAAGGGATCTTCCCAACCCAGAGATTGAACCTGGGTCTCCTGCATTGCAGGCAGATTCTTTACCATCTGAGCCACCAGAGAAGCCTCTATAGGTTAAAACTATTGAGAAATGGGATGCTTGGTCAGAAAAGGCTTAATAGTGGTGACTATGCTTTTCTGATTTAAGTATAGTCAGAAAAGCAGACAGGTAGGGAGAAGGGAGAGGTCTGGCATTGTTGGCAGAGAGAGCTGGGAGAGCCAGACTGGACACGATGAACCAGCCAGGTCTACGCATGAGAAACTGCTGTCCAGAAGATCACGGGGTGGGGGCTGCTCTGGGGAGATAGCAGGAGAGTCAGGCTGAAGTCAGAAGACTCCGAGCTTTATTAGAGAAATGTGGAGTTTCTCCTGTTGGCAGGTGGGGAGCCGTTGGACAGTTGCAGTTTATGCTCTTTAAATGAGATGATCTACTGATCTACCAGGAAATAAGATGGTTCTCTTGTTGGGAGACAGTGAAGAAATCTTGAAACAGAAGGGAGGTGAAATGTCTCATGACTTTTCCCCCTTTAGAACCGAAACATTTCATAAATATGCAAGGGCAAATAACAAAGCTTAAGGGAGTAAAAAGCTACCTGCAATGTCTGAATGCAGAATTTGTTTATATTTTATGAT